>PVJH01007061.1:72061-96049 GCA_004026705.1 Nesogale talazaci | reverse complement strand
CAGTGGACACAGAGTCTTGTGTATCCACTGGTAGTAGAAGCACCGTGGCGCTGACAGGGGCCTTTCTGGGGCTTCTCAAGCATCTCAGCAGTGGTAGCAATAGTCATGTGGCTTTTCCGGCTTTAGAGTTCTGGTTCCATCAGGGTGAGCCTATGTGACTTCTGCTCCAGGATGTCTCACAGGGAGCCCGCCTTGTGTGTTGTCAGCTGCCATGTCTCCCAAGTGCTCAGCTGTGTCTCACACCCATGGGGAAATTGTGAGATTTTCCAGAAATCTCAGGAGAAAGTCATACCCACAGAGAGGTCTCATTGGCTATCTCCAGATTGACAGGCTAGGCTCCACCCCTGCACTCATTATTCTAAAATTGACATGAATATATGAACACCACAATTCCTGATAAGAGTTTAACTTTTGTTTTTCACATCAAATTAATACTCCATGTTTCAGCTGGACCGGAATGTTTACTTACCAACCTCAGCCTTCACTATCCCATTTCTCACTGTGGCCTCCACTACTCTGTGCTACAGAATCTCTCTCTGAAAAGTTTGAGAGCACTCCTGATGTGGATTACATTTGATTAACATAGACATTAATGATCTATCTTTAAATATTTAATTATACTTGGGAAAGTACATCATAACAATGTCTTTGTATGCATCTGAAGTTCATATCTTAATAAAGAAATACTATCTTTTAAAGATTTTGGAATATCCACCTAATCTAATTCCTGAATCCCATAGAAAAGAAAGAGAGGGAATTTCCATTTACTGGAAAATCTGTCATATGTTAATCAAATTTATGGCTCTCAGATTCATTAAGTCTAGGAGATAAACATTATCAGTTGTCAAAGTTCACGAATGCTAACTCCAAATGTTCTTAAACCACTTAATCAACCCACACTGCCAAGATATTAGGATTTAGGACAGACATCAGATTAATACAAGCAGAACAGAAAGAAAAGGTGCGCATTCTTGGATTCCAAAGAGTTAACCCCAGTATTGGGGGTTTTTCCCTCTAATCTGATGATTATTTTCTGCACATTCCAGCTGATTTTTCTAATTATTAAAGTCAGGTGGAATAAAAGAGGCAGAGAGGAGGCAGTTATGTGACTACACTTAATGTTTTTCTCAGAACTTTCCATATTAGAACTGTAATCTAATCTAAACTACTTTTGAATATTAACAAAGGGAAATGGAATTTCATTAGATGGGAAAGGAACTAATTTAAATATTTGAGCAACTTTACTTTTGGAACTATTCCTAATACTTCTTTGAAGACATTATATTATTGTGATTCAATATAAACTATGCTATGATCAATATTAGTAGAAATAACTTTCAAAACTGCATATAAATGAAAAAGAGTTCATTTAATTTTCTTTTTTTTTTGGCATCACTGCCCTCTTGGGGGAGTGGGAGGCCCAGCCTTGCTTCTGGAGAGCTGCTGCTGGATTTGAACTACCAAGCCAGTGGGCCACCGTCCTGCACTCAACCACTATGCCACCAGGGCTCAGGCCCATTCAATTTTCTAATTAATTACAAAGTCTTTTTGAGAGTTTATTGGGGGATTTTTATTGATTAAGCAAATCAGGAAGACAAATTTCTTTTTTTGAAGATATATTTCTGATCAGTTACTAAAATGGCTATTATAAACATAAGCAAAAGCAAAAGCTAAAAACTGAATTATTTTTATTTTATTTTTCATTACATTTTGATGCTGGTGATAAAGTTGTAGAAACACATGATCATTTCAGTGAGGAAGACAGGAAGCTAAACTTTTTTGATAATAAATTCAAGGACATGAATATTTGAAAATAATTATATATCTTTAGTATTCATGAGAATACTTTTCTACCAGTCGTTATATTTCTAAATGGATTACAATTATATAAAGCATTTAAAATGTACTTAGCACAATGTAGAACCTATGTAACTGTCATAGTTTAATGGCTATTATTTCAATAATTAATTGAGAATTAAGTCTTCCTATCAACTTGATGAGTTTGGTTTGACTTTAAGTATACCTGCATTCTACCCAAAGGACAATGTCATGGTCTGTGTAAGGGTTTCTCATGAGCACAACTAAGCATTCTAGAATTCCCAGTGTTCTAAATGATACAAATATTTTCTCTGTAGCCTAGAAAATAATAAATGAGTTGACTTCTGAATGTCCATATTCACTGCAGAATCATTCACCATGGTAGAAAACCCTTAAATGCCTACTAATAGGAAAATACATTAATGAATACCAAGCAATGTTAAAGAAGAGTTATGCCTCTCAAAGCCTCTCAAGGATATTATGCTCATTAAAATATGTCAATCACAAAAGTACGCATATTGTAGGAGGCCACTAATGGAAAAGGTGCTCACAGGAACAGAAGCCTTCTCTGGTAGCAACCAGATTGGTTGGGAGAGGGGGGTGGCTGTGCAAGAGAACCACTGACAACAAAGGAGACATAGAACCCAGGTGAAGAAGAAGGACAAAAAATGAAATAACACGAAAATAAATCAAACGAATCCTAGTTCAACCAATATGATTTGGAATTGAGTATTGTAAGTGTAGACCATAATATTAGACTCTGCTAGCAAAGAATAATGGACAGTTGTGGTAATGGTGATGACTGCTTTTGAGGTGACTGGCTGGCTCCAGTATTATTAGAAATTTTTACTTTTCCAGATTAAAACCCCACACGAGTCTATCCCTAGGTTATGTTAATGACTTGTTCAGAAACCCTTTCACTTTCCTTTGGGAACTCCTTATCATTGTGTTCTTTGCTGCTAAAGACAGATATCATATTTGTCAGACCACAAGACGCACTTTTTCCCTCAAAAAAGTGGGGGGAAACTGAGGGTGCATCCTTTGGTCTGACCGTGTGGTACCCCAGAACATTTGTTTATTATTCCCTACACCCACTTACTGTCTGCTGCTGTTTGCATGCTGTGGATTGCTGTGTGTTTGGGAGCCTCCATCTCAGTCAGGTCATATGATCAGCACAGCGCACTTCTCCCCTCCATTGTTAATGAAAGTGATGATGAATCAACACCATTGTTGAGTTTATGCCTGTTAAATATTACCGAGTTTTGCTTCGCACAAGTCACTCCTTACTACTCATTGTTTTTTCGTGTAAATTTTCATATTACATCCCTTAGTACTTCCAGTAATGCTTTTTTACAACTCACTATTTCTTATTTGTAGATTACAAGATAGTAGTGCTATTGAGTAATCATTAGACCATAATGTTATATATCACAGACAATGCACTAAAGGGATTGTAAAGAAAGGAAGAAAACTTCTTTAGTAGCCCTGTAGCTGTAACACCTACCAAAGGTTTCCTCAGATTAAAGAATACCTAGTCCCAATGAAACACAATGAGCATTTCGTCTATCACACGTTGTTTATCCTAAAATCACCAGGTAATCTGAGCACTAGCAGGGTTGTGGTTAAGAGCTTAGCTGCTAACCAATATATTGACAGTTTGAATCCCTGGCCATTCCCTGAAGATCTGCTTTCAAAAGAAAATTGTGTCCCTGAGTTGATTCTGGCTTTTAAAGGCACTATAAGACAGGATATTTTAAAGAAAATTAGCAAATACTCTGTCTATAATAGCTTTGAGTCCATATCAGGGCAAAGGAAACCAATGTAAATAAAATACATATCATTTATTCAGCTCAACTTGTTAATTTAAAATCTTATTGATTGCTTATTTTACACTGAAATATTTATATAATGGATTTGCTATAGCTTATAAGGAGCCTCTTTTCTGTAAGTCCATGTTTTAAATAGGCTTTAGATATAATAGGATGAATTATTGATATGGTAAAATAACTTAATAAAATATGAATATTATAGCCACTCATACATTTACTGTTAACTATCTGAAGACTTCTATTTTTCTATAAGTTATACCTAAAATATATCTCCTCATCTTTGTCTCCCCGAGTGTGTGTTTTCCTATCTATCCTCTCTCTCTGGACTTCCATGTGTGTGGGTTGGTGTGTGTGTACATACAACTATCATCTTTAAATGTGGGTGTGGCTCTGCAGTGAATGTTCTACTGTGTACAGCATCACTAGGAGGACCTATCAGGAGGACAGTAACAATAACAGTAAAATTAACATGTAGAAAATAGCATTGGCATATTTTATTTTTTCAATGTAAAATTATTTTAGTTTGCCCAGATTAAGTTCCTAGAACAGATAACACCTATCATTGATTTATAATCTATAGTCACTAAAGTACTATTTCAAGAACTGAGAAATTGATAAGGAATTTGAAAAGTGAAACTTTATATAGCGCCATTTTCTATTTATACATCACAAGTATACATTCTTGAACATCCCGGTACTTTAAGCTACTTTGATAATGGATTTCATCAGTCAATAGTTCTGCTTACACTTCCCTTTAAGGAGAGAAGAGCTTGACAAATTTGTACACTCTAAGTTATCTGCACTGTACTTACTCTTGAAATAAAACATTTCCTCTGGTGATTACCTCATCTGGAAGGTCAAGAAGTGAAAAGGAAATTCTTAGAGATTGAGATGGCATTGCCAAGAGGAGGAAGGAAATTGCTTACTTCATTATTTTCAAAGGACTTTTTTGTTTGAAGGTCAGAATAAGGCTTTCCATCATCTGTTTTTTCCCTCTTTGAATCTTTCACAAGAACATGATGTGTTTCTTCCTCAGTTCTCCTGTTTAACAGAGAGTAGATTTCTAGTACTTCCTGTGAACTTTCCATAGAGGATTAACAAAAAATGAATGACAATACTGTGTCCCTAATGAAAAGAGAATATAGTGCAATTAAATTTTTGTCACTCTCATGATTTAGTTGATATGATACCAAATATTCCTTTCTTAGAAAACAGTGTAAATGTTTGATATAGCTTATGTAAAATATATATTTAAAAAGGCACATAAAAGAGCCCCAAACTATAACTAAACAGTGGGTGGTTTGGGCTCATCTAGAGAAGTTCTCCACTACTTCTCTGTCAATGTGTCATACTATGGTGCCATGTGTGTTGCTATCATACTGGAAACTATGTTACTGGGATTTCAAATGCAGCAGAGTCACCAAAAGTCAACGAATTTCAACAGTTTCTAGACTAAGAACAATGAAAAAATACTTTGACAAAAGCATTGACTACCCACTTCAGAGGTGATCTTGTGCATAGCTTCAAAACTTTTTGAGATACTGAAGTCCTAGAGAATGTAAGCAGAACATTGTCTAAGTTCTGCTAAGTGCCAGAAGATTGGCCCCTAGGATTAAAAGACACTTGAAAAGTGACTGAGGAAGAGCTGCTTTTTTAAAGTAGAGTAGATCTTGGAATCATTATGCGGAGCTTAAAGCCTGTGGCAGTAGAGACTTTGGGATCTTCCTTTGACAATGGAGCACTATTCAAAATAAGAATAAACGGCAGCAAAATGTACTAACAACTTTGACAATATGAAGTATGAATTTAGGACAACTGAAAGTCATCAAGTATAAAATTGAATACCTAACTATCCTTAACCTGAAGGGTTATGAAATAAAGCTGAAATAAAGTAGTATTGATCATTGTGAATTAGAAAATCATATTATTTACAACCTGGAAGTGATACCATCAAGAGGAATGAAATTGCATTCATTGTCAAAAAAGTTATTTCAAAATATATCTTGATAGGATTATATTTACCCATCTGTGATAGGATTATATTTACCCATCTCCCAGAATATGCAATCAATACAGCAATTGTACAAATTTATTCACCAATAACAAAAGCTGGTATTGAGGAAACTGAAGAATTCTATGACGTCTTCAGTCTGATATTGATCAAATGTGTATTCCAGATGCATTGACATTTAACAGTGATTGAAATTCAATACTTTGAGACAAAGAGGAAGGAATAATAGTTGGAAAAATATTATCTTCATGCTAGAAAGGAACTTGAAGAATAAATGACAGAATTTGCAGTACCAACAATTTGCTCATACTAAAATTTTTAAAAAGGAGACTATACACAACTTCTCTAGGTGGAGCACACAAAAATAAAATTGAATACCTGTGTGGAAAAGTGGATGGAGAAGTTCAATATCAGCACCTAAAACCAAGCCAGGATTGCCTGTGGAACGGATCATCAATCACTCTTATATAAGTTCAATTTAAAACTGAATAAAATTTAAATGGGTCCACTAGAGTCAAAATATGCCCTGCCGTCTATCCCACCTGGATTTTATGAACATCTCAAGAACATGCTAGATCCATTGAACACTAATAACAGCTGATCTTATGAACTGTGGGAATACATCAAAAAAATCATTCACGAAGAAAGCAAAAGTTCTGTAAAAGACAAGAGAGAAAGAAAAGATGAAAGTCAGTTTCCAAAGAAACTCCGAAACTTGCTCTTAATTGTAGTTTAGCTAAATCAAATGGAAGAAATGCACTCAAATGGATCAATAGAAAATCTCAAAGTTAGCTTTAGAAGAGAGTCAAATGCAATGACAGGTTCAAAGACAGAGTGAGAAAACTAAAAAGATGAGCAGTCTCAGCATATCTGAAATTGAAAGAACGCAAGAAAATATGCAAGCAATAAATTCAAGTGGCAATAATGAAAGATTCTCTAGGTAAAATATTGAATGAAGCAGGAAACATCAAAGATGCAAAGATTACACAGAGTCACCATTCCAAGAATAACTGATTGACATTCAACCATTGCAGGAGGCAGCATGTGAGCAAATCCAAAGTTTCTGAAGGAAAAAATTCAAGCTACACTAAAAGATTGAGCCAAAAAGTAAGTTCCAGGGATTGATGGGATGAAAGTAGCTCAACGAAATGTTGCAACCAGCAGATGAAGCGCTGGAAGCACATACTTATCTATACCAGGGGGTTTGGAAGGCAGTTCCTAGGCCAACTGACAGGAACAGATGCATATTTGTACTGTTCCAAATTAGGATGACCCAATAGAATACTCAGATCAGAGGACAATATCATTGATATCACATGTCAGTAAAGATTTGCTGAAGACCACCCAATAACTGTTACAGCAGTACATTGATAGGAAACGCCCAGAGATTCAGGCCAAATTTGGAGGAGGATGTGGAACAAGGGATATCATTGCTGAGATCAGATGGATCTTGGTTCAAAGCTGAGAATATCAGAGAGATGCTTACTTTGGTTTTATCAACTATGTCAAGGCATTTGAGTGTGCAGATTATAACAGTCTCTGGATAACCTTGAGAAGAGTATTAATTCCAGAACCCTTGACTATGTTCATACTTAACTTTTTCATGAATCAAGAGGCAGTTGTATGAACAGAACAAAGGAATATTACATAGTAAAGCATCGGGAAATGTGTGTGTGTGGCCAGGGTTCTATCCTTTCAAGATGCCTATTCATTATGTGAGCTGAAAAATATGAGAAGCAACCAAGATTGGAGGAAAACTTATTAAAAATGTGCACCGGTCACATGACAGGGCCTTGCTTAATGAAAGTAAACAGAAATTGAAGCACTTACTGACGAATTCAAGGAATAGGATAGAAACTCAATAAAAAGAAGACAAAAATCTTTCCAAGGGCACCAACATGATAGAGAAATAACCGAAGTGGTTGACAACCAATGCTCATGGAAATAGGAATCATTACATAGGGTAAATCTGTTGTTTAAGACCTCCTTTAAAATGTTCAAGAACAAGGATGCCGGTTTGAGGAAGTAGCCTATGAGAAAGAACCGATGGTGCTGACAGAAGAACTGTACTGAACAGATTAGCAAAAACCAAGTCTCCTGAAATTGATGAATGCTAATCAAAATGCTTCAGCAACCTGAAGAAACACTGGAAACACTCGATTGTCTATGCCAGGAAATTTAGAGGACAGTCACTTGTCCTACTAATTGAAAGAGTTCCACATCTGTGCCAATTTCAAAAAAAAAAAGGTGACCTAAGGGAAGACTACAACTACAAAACCATATCACTAATGTTGGACAAAAGCAAAATTTTGCTTAAACTCATTCACAAATGATGGCAGCATTGTATTGGTAGGGAACTTTCCAAAGTTCAGACTGGATTCAGCCAAGGATACAAACAAGGGATGTCAGTTTTGATGGCAGATGGATCTTGGCTGAGATTACTAGAAAGATGTTTACTTGTGTTTTATAAGCTCTCAAAAGGCATTTGCCTTTGTGAACCAAAATAAACTGAAGATAGTCTTAAATACTTAAATTCTTAAATACTCCATTGTTGTCATGATAAACTTGTACATGAATCAAGAGGCAGTCATGCAAACAGATCATGGGACTACTGTATGGTTTAATTTCAGGAAAGGTATGTGCAAAGATTGTATTGTCTTGTCATACTCACTCAGTCTGCATGCTGAGCAAATCACCAGAATCTGGATTAATTGAAGAAGAATGTGGTTTCACAATTGTTAGAAGGCTTATTAGCAACCTTCTATATGCAGATGACACAATTAATTTTGCTGAAAGTGAGGAGGAATTGAAGCTCTTGGTGATGAATACCAAAGAATATAGTGTTCAGTTTTGATTACAACTCAAGTTAGAGAAAGACCAAATCCTCATAATTAGACTAATAGGTGATGGCATGATAAATGGAGAAAAGTTTGAAGTTGTCAAGAATTTTGCCTTGCTTAACTCCACACACAATGTTCATGTAAGCAGCAGTCTAAAGATCAAAAGATGTGTTACATTAGATATGTCTGCTTCCCAGGATTTCTTTACTGAAAAGCAAAGATGCTACTTTGAGGATTAAAGTGATCCTGACCCAAGCCTTTGTATTCTCCATTGCCTCATATGCATGTTTGCAAATTGAGCATTGACCGAAAAAAGGCTGAAGAAGAATGGACACTTGGGAATTGTAGTCCTGGAGAAAGGACAGACTGAAATTCTTTCTTAATATTCTATTCTTATTCTGAACTATCCACTGGAACCTGTTCACATTGGGTGACTATTCTCATTTGAATTAGTGGTGTTTCTAGCAGCCCAAAACACAAGCTACCACTGTGCGACACACAGAG
Organism: Nesogale talazaci; assembly: GCA_004026705.1. NCBI lineage: Eukaryota > Metazoa > Chordata > Mammalia > Afrosoricida > Tenrecidae > Nesogale > Nesogale talazaci. The sequence continues at coordinate 87,047 of PVJH01007061.1, read as the reverse complement.
AGACAAAAAGAATTTGGCATCAGAATTGGAAGAAGGACGATGAAAAACTTCTGGCATGCTGATGCCACCCTTTGTTTGCTGGAAGAGAGGAGCACTTGAAGCACTTTCTGATGAAGTCAAAAATTTCAACCTTTAGTATCAACCTTTAGTATCAACTAAAACCCTCACAAAAAGATTAGTAGGTAACAAGGTAAATTAAGGGAATATTGAAGTTGTAAAAGATTTCATCTGTCTAGAATCCATAATCAATGCTCAGAGAAACAGCAGCTAAGAGATGGTAAGATACATTTCATTGGGTAAATGTGCTACACCAGACCTCTAAAGCAGGGAGGTTGCATTCAGGACTAACTCAATACCAAGTTATGTTATTTTCAATTGTGCATATGCATGTGAATGTTCAAATGGGTAAGGGTGTTGGAGAAGAATTAAGGCATTTGAATTATGGAGCTGGATATAAACATTGAAAGTACATAGACTGAGAAAGAACATACAAATCTGTCTTGGAAGAAGAGTCAGAATACTTTTTAGAGAAAATGATGGTGAGATTGATCTCCCATACTTTGGACTTTTTGTCAGAACAGATCTATCGCCAGAGAAGGGCATCATGTTTGGTGATAGTGGGACAATTAAAAAGAGGATGACCTTTGAGAAGATGAATTGACACAATGGCTGCCTAGATGGATTAAAAACAGAAACATTTGTTTAAATGGCACAGGTCATATAGTATTTCTTCTTTTGTACATTGGGTCAATATGACTCGGACCAAAGGGCACTTAAAACACAAGAATCATTCTGCCTTGAAAATCTTATGGATTAATGTTTTTAAATGTACCAATGTTTTAAATTACCAAGCAATGAACTCAACTCAAAGGTACCAAACATAACTCTAGTATCCTTTTTTATATAACACTATATTAAAAAATTCAAAAATGTTTTCCTGTGGGTTTACTTAGCAAGTCTTAAAATGTATCTAAATTTAAATATCCATTACTTATCACTGCCACATCATCAATGTGCATCAACTTAGAGAGATCCTATAAGAGTGGGAAAAACAGTCCTTGTATATCTCTAAGATTGTAACTCTTTAAGGGAATAAAAAGCCTAGTCTTACCTCAGCAGAACATCTGGTAGTTGCAAATTGCTAACCTTGCAGATTGAAGCCCAGCAAGTAACTGCTACTCCACCAGGGCTTCATTACTCATAACGACATGCAATTTTGAATGCACTATCCAAGCCAAAATGTTTAAAACATAGATATATTGAAATATGTACTATTTTCAAGTCAACTAAGCATTATATATGTGTGTATATACATATATATATATATATACACACAAAGACATACAAAACTAGAGTGGTGTATGAGGGAAGATGATCCCTCAGAATGAGCATGTTCTAAAAAATAAGTATGCGTAGAGGAACGTCGTTTGACAAAATGCATTCACATTCTCTAATCCTGAGAATTGTGCTAAGGAACAGATAATCTATTTCATTTTGAGGTTTTGTTCATTACAATAATAAAGATATATTTCTTGATGGTGTTAGCAGCTTCAGGCTTGACCTGTCACCCACTTTTTTTATCCCAAGTGGAAATCCAAAGCCCACCTGTTGACAAATGGACAACCCCTAATGATGGGTCACAAGGAAGAGATGAGCCAGTCAAGATTCATTAAAGCACTGATGAAGCATACAACTCTCCTCTAGTTCTTTAATGGTTCTTCCCCACCACTGTCATGACCTCAATTCTACCTTACAAGTCTACCTTACAAGCCTGACTAGAATATGTCCACTGCTACAGATAAGTGCCTGCAGCATAAAAAATCCAGGACAGGTATACACCTCAGGAGTAAAAATGAGAATAGAGATATCAGGAGGGAAAGGGGAAAGTGGGGGCTGAGGGGGAGGAAAGGGGGAATCTGTCATTACACAGGATTTTAATGATGGCAATACCAGCCCATTTCTGAAAAATGCTTTTGGGTGGCCTTAAATCTCTAATGTTTTGTCAGCAACCCAACGTGCTCACTAGCTACTCCAGACAGCTTCACAGGGTCTATCAAAGAAGAAGGCCTCTAAGGAAAATATTTGGATAGATTTAGAAAAATCTCAGCCGTCACTGAGTTGCTTCTACCACCACTGGATGCTATTGATGCACCCTGAGCCCTAGAAGCGAGGAGCTATGGGGAGAGCCCTGCCAATGCTGGGATGCTTCAGCTGCACATGCTTTGTGAGTCAGAGGGAGACCTTATAGACTGGTTAGCCCATTATGATCTTGGACTGGACTGGGTTGGGATGCTTTCTCAATGTTCCATTCCTCTTGTATGCAAACCTATCCCTTATATCATATGCATGTCTATGAATTTGTTTCTCTAGTCTACCCATACTAACAGTATTCCTAATACTAGAAATGGGTATTGAATTTGTTTTCTTATTTTTAAATTATTTTATTGGGGGTTAATGATACTCCCATCACAATCCATCCATCTGTATATGTCAAGCACATCTGTACATTTATTGCCATTATCATTCTCAAAACTTTTGCTTTCTATTTAAGCCTGGTATCAGCTATTCATTTTTCCCCTTCCTCCCTACTACCTCTTTCTTCCCTCATGAACCCTTGATTATTTATAAATTATTATGATTTTGTAATATCCTACACTGTCTGATGTTTCCCTTCACCCACTTCTCTGTTGTCCATCCCCAAGAGAGGAGGAACCATGCAAATCCTTATAATTTGTTCTCCCTTTCTACTCCATGTCCCCTCCACCCTCCAGTATTACCACTCTCAGTATTGGTCCTGAAGGGATCATCTATCCTGGATTCCCTATGTTTCCAATTCCTTTATGTACTAGTGTACATCATCTTGTCTATCCAGATTTATAAGGTAGAATTGGGATCATGATAGTGAGGAGAGGAAATATTTAAGAACTACAGGAAAGTTGCATGTTTTGTCACTGCCACACTGTACCCTGAATGGCTCATCTCTTCCCCGCAATCCTTCTGTAAGGGGATATCCCATTACCTAAAGATGAGCTGTGGGTCACCAATCTGTATAGCCCATCATTTATAATGATATATTTTTTAGTTCTTTGATACTTGATACTCGATCCCTTCGACACCATATGGTCATGCAGGTTGGTGTGCTTCTACCCTGTGGGCTGTGTTGCTTCTAAGCTAGGTGGCCACTTGTTTACTTTTAGGATACTTTTTATGAGAAGGCTCTACCACAAACAAGCAACATCAGGCTGTGACCAGATTGAAATGGTGAACGCCACCCCTAAAAATTTATATATCTTCAAGTTGACATGGAATTATGTAACTACCACACTGGAAATCAACAATAAAAATAATTAGAACATAAAGTCAAACACATGTAGGCTAAAAAGCACTATACTTAAAGACAACTGGTAGTAGATTTAATGAGGGATGAAATGACGAAATCCCTGAAACAAGTTCATGCAAAATACTACACCTTTGTGTCACAGAAAGGTAATTTAATAGAATTCAGTGCAACTATCTAAAAAGGAGAGAAATCCAAATCCAACATTTCTAACAAATGGAATGTCAGCAATAACATAAACCTCCCAACAATAAGGGAAAAGAAATGATAGGAACTAGAGAATTCATTTTGCTTTATCAAATCCCTTGATTGTTTCCAATGATCTTTTCATAGAATATTTGGGGTCTTCTAAATATAAAATCGTACCACTAGTGAAGAGTGAGAATTTCCTTAATTCTTTGCCTAGTTATATTCCCTTCGTTTCTATTTGTTGTTTCATGAGGCTGGCTATGTCTTTCAGTGCCATGTTGAATAAGAGCAGTGATACAGGTCATCATTACACATATCATTCACAGGGGTAATTTTTTTTCCAGTTTTACTCCTTTGAACATTATGTTGAAAATGTTTGAATTATTCTTTTTATATATAGTTGCATTTTAGTAGGCACAAGAAAGTTGAACTTTTGTATCTTTATTATTAAGGAATATTGGTCTGTCTTTGTGTCATTTTTGAATGGGTTTAGTCTTAGGGTTGTGCTTATTTCATAGAATGCCTCTGAGAGTTTTAATCACCATGCTATCTTATAGAAAAGTCTGTGTATATTTGGTGAAAACTCTTAACATAATTTCCCTGTGAAGCCATCTCATCCTAGGCTTTCTTAGGCTGGAAGTGTCTTCATAACCTTTTCTTTTATTATAAGTCTCTTTGGATATTCTACATCCAACTGTTGACTAGAATAAATGGTATATTTCTAGGTAGTTGTATAAATGGTATATTTCTAGATAGTTATCCATTTATTCTAGGTTATCAAACTTGTTTGAGGATGGTCTTTTGCAACAGCATTAGTATTATTCTTATCCCAATTAATCAAAGAAAAGATTATTGAGAACCATTGAAGAATTTGGTAAAGTGGAAGGATACAAGACTACTAAGCAAAATATCAATTGATGCCGTGCTTGCCAGTGAAGAGAGCACTGAAAAGGAAATCAAGAAAATAATACTATTAAAATAGCCACATGAAATCTGATCAAAGAAACAAAAGACTCATTCAAAGAAAGCCACAGAATATTTTTTACAGAAAGCAAAAGAGATCTACATAGTGGAAGAATACCCTGTGTTCATAACTTGGAAGACTTAATATTGCAGAAATTTCAATACTACAGAAAACATCATATAAATAGACTTCAACTCAGATCCCAACTCCAGCTTTATTCTTTAAAGAAATGGAAAAGCTACTTATAAACATTATATTGTAAAGATTGAAGGTCAGGATAAGCAATGTATCTTTTTAAAAGAAGAATTTATTAAGGGTGGAGGTGTCTCTCACTACCCAACTTCAAAATAGAGCCACTGTAATCAAAGCAGCCTAGTAATGCTATGTGGATTGCTACAAAGAGAAAAGAAAGGAGAGAAAACTCAGAAATAAATTCAGCCACCTACATCCCACTTATTAAGATAAAGGGACAAAAATCATTAAGTAGCAAATAGAAAGTATCTTCAATAAATGGTGCTGAAAAAATTGGATCTCTATCTGCCAAAGAAGGAACCCATACCTGAACCCATGTATATAAACAAACTTGAAATGGATTAGACACTGAAATGTAAATATCAGAACTGTAAAGATAATCAGTGAGAAAACAGAAAAAGAAGGGGTTCTATTGCTGTCAATACACATATGACCAAAAATATAATTAAAGAGGTTCACAGAATAGAAGACAAAATAAATGATTGGGGCCAACTTAAAATAAGACATATATTTGCATCAAAAGACTTCATCATAGTAAAAGAAGTCCCATGAATTGGTAAAAAAAATAGTTAGCAAGAATACAATGGACTAGGTCATAACCAAAATGTATAGAATTATGTAATACCTCAATAAGAAAAAGCTAAAGTCCAATTAACAAGTAAACAAAACAAATGAACAAACTAAAAATGACAGTCAAATAGCAAAGAGACATGAAAAAAATGTCATGTTTACTATCCACTTGGGAGAAGCCAATTAAAACCAAGATAAGTTGTCTCACACTCACTATCGCAGAAAATTTTTAAAGAGCAAAAATGAATAGTTGAGGGTGCAGATAGATTGCAACACTTATACACTGTTTGCAACATTATAAACATGCAAAACTGTTGTAGAAAAAATATATAGTACTAGCAAAAACTACTGGGAATAGAAATACCATACGATCCAGTAATTCCTTTGCCCCATAAGTACATCAAAGTAAGAGACATAACATGAAGAGAACTACACTCGCCCATATTCGTAGCAGCACAATTCAAAATAACAATACACTGGAAAAAGTGCAAACACTCATCATTGAGAGAATGGATAAAGAAAGTGGTATGTACACACAATGGAATTCTATCACTTCCCAAAGCCATGCTTTTCACTAATACTTTCAGTACAGTTAAAAATTATTCATTTGAGTCCTTCAATGGTTCTTGATTACATACCTCCTGAAATGCTTGAATATCAATCACTTATGTTTCGTACAATGACTAAGTTTTCTTTAAAACTTGAGGCAGAGTTTTTTCTTTACTTCATTCAGCTTCAGAATTGCTGAGCATATCCTGTGTTTGATTTTCTAACTCCAGGTCTTTTAACATTTCACTGAATTTTTTCTTTTTCTTCTTCAACTGCCCTTTGAAATTTTCAATTAAGTGCTTTCTTAGCACTTCCACTGAGTCATCTACAGTTACTAAAGAAAATCCTGAGGGAAAGTAATTGAAGAATTAGTCTCTTTCATGACTTCTAGGATAAACATTTTCAAAGTTGGCTCTACATTTAAAAACTATTGAACTAATTCAGGGAAGATATGTTTTTTTATAAAATCCTCTCATATATTATGAAAGTCGATATTCACCATGACCCTAAGACCATGCATTAAATCTAAAGTATATCATTAGTTGCTATAAAACATATTTGTTATATGTTGCCATTGAGTCCCTCCTAATCCATAGCAACTCAATGCATAAATGAACAAAATTCTACCCAGCTCTAAGCCATTCATCTAGTTCCATGATTCATTATGAATCAAATCATTGTGAGCCACAGGATTTCCACTGTCTGACTTCACCAGCAGGCCACATGACTTTTCTTACTAGTTTGCCATAATACAGAAATTCTGCCAAAAACTCTTCATTATAATATGAAGGGATTTTAGAAACAAAAACATAGAGATCACAAGATAACACACTTGTTCAATGCTTGCTTTGAAGTTCCTTTAAAGCAGTATGAAAGCACTCACTAGCATGTGGCTGATCACTGTCCATGTAGTATATTGTCTAGTAATCAGATATTGAAACTTAAAAATTAGCACTGAACCACCATTGTCCTATGCATATCAGTTAGAGACCCTTTGTTTCAGAAGATCAGCAGTTATTTCAAGAGTAAATCTTAATATTAAAGTCCATCCTGAAATCATGAGCTGGCTTGAACTAAGCTAAAATTACTATGCAGTTAGTCATAAACTCAGTTTATAATTCTCTCTCTGTCTTCATGTGGCATTCATAAAAAATTTAAAACCTTCCTGAGTTAAATAACCCAATTCATGAACCATCAAAGACTATTAGCCTCATGCTAGAAAATATTTTATATAGGTATTATCTGTTGAGAGAATTAGATGATTGTTTTCCTGGATGCTTTCCTAAAAGTTTTATAGTTTTTTATCTTGAGATATACTTTTTGCTGTTTTTGGCAGGACATACAGTTCATTTGGTAATTTATGTTGAATTTTATTTAGGATCCTTTAGCTTCCAATTAAGACCATTCTTGTTGAAATTTTTCTTATATGATAGCATACATCTGCCTCTTTTATTAGGAATTCGGGAATAAAGGATATGAGATACACTAATATTTTAATTTAGGCCTATCTACTTAATTACAATCAAGTTTATGTTTGATATCAAATCATCATGCTTCTCTAAGTTCTAGACAGTTGAAAGGCTAACATAACCTCCCACAACATCTCGTTCCATAAATTAAATGTTACTGTGTATGTGTGTGTGTGTGGTTGTCTTAATAGGAATGAATGCACATGGATAGCACCTTGCCAAGGAAAAGTTCTAAATGCAATTAAATGAATTTTAAACAAATCTGATTCTTGTTTTCTTTATACATAGTTATAGAAAATATAAAATAAGAACACCATGGGTTGGAAAGCACTCAAAAAAAGAACAATTTCCATAGCAAGTAGCTCATACATACCAAAGATTATAAATATGGTAAAAGAGTGATACTTTATTCTAGTGTACATAGAACTAACATAAGTCAAATCAGACTCAACACAATGAACAAAAAATAGGAATATGATGTTTAATCTAAGATCTATAAGTTAATCTCTCTCAACTAACCTATTATTCTAGATTAGAATAGCAAAAATATTTAGAAACCACTAATCAAACTAATATAACATGTTAATATGGATAATAGTTTCTCTGATTGTTGGTTCAACATATAGATTGAAAAATATGGTAAGAATATATAACTATGATCACACCTTTCTAGATTTTAAACCATGCACTTTTATATTGTTCTGTTCACACTGCTGCCTTTTGGTTTTGATACACATTCCTTGTGAGCACAATGAAGTATTCTGTCATTTCTTTACTTCTCAAGAATAAGCGTAGCTTATTATCGTCCACAAAGTTGAATACCTTTGCATAGTCAATAAAAAACAATGTAAACATCTTCATGACGATCTCTGTTTTCAGTCAAGACCCATTTTATATCAGCAGTGCTCCATATCCTCTTTGGAAGTGGTCTGAACCTTCCAAAATTTCAGCTTCTTTTCAATGTACTACATCAATTCGTGTTTAATGATGTTCAGCAAACTTTTACATGCATGTGATATCAATAATAATGTTCCATAATATGTGCTTTCTATTAGTTCGCCTTTTTTTGGAATAGGTAACAACATCGATTTCTCTAGTCAATTGGCCTTTTGAGTCAATTGGTCTTCTAAATTTATACATTTAGAAGGAAGAGTGATAGCTTTCAGGAGTTCCTTCGTTTATTCAAACATTTTTATTGGCATGCCATTCATTCCTGAAGACTTATTTTTGCCAAACGCTTTCTCTGTAACTTGAACTTCTTCTTTCACTACCATCAAAAACCATTGACATACAGGTAACACACCTTGCTTCCTGAAAGTGAAGAAAGCATTTTCTAAAAAAATCAATAATTTCAGTTTTCAATATTGATTACAACTCAGCATAAATGAAAACAAAACAAAGCAACACTAAAGAACCCAAATTGTCACAATTGTACTAACAGGTAACATTGTGACCAATAAAGAAAATATTGATGTCATCAAGGGTCCCCTTTTGCTTCAATCCAGAATCAATGCTCATGAAAGCAGCAGTCAAGAGAACAGGAGGTACACTCCTCTGGGTGAATTTGCTCCACATGGCATGTTTAGGTTGTGGAAAAACAAGGATGTTACCTTGAGGTCTGTGGTGTGCTGACCCAAACCATGGTATTTTAAATCAACTCCAATACCATGGTATTTTAAATCAATTCAATGTGAACATTGAATAATGAATAAATAAGACACAGAAGAATCTATATAAGTCCATTAAAATACTGGTGAAACATATTGAAATTACCAGGGACTGGCAAAAAACAAACAACTGTCTTCGAAATATACAGCCAGAAACTTCCTTAGAAGCAAGTAGGATGAAACTCTGTGTTGATACTTTGGGCATATCATGAGGAGAAACCAGTTCCTCAAAAAGAACATCATGCTTGGTCAAACAGAAGGGCTAGGCACAAGAGGAAGCACCTCAGCAAGACGGAGTGACACCGTGGACTCAAGCATAACCATTGAGAGGGAGGAGTCGGACTGTCTGGTTCTTCGTTATGCCGCATGCAGGGTCTCTGTAAGTCAAAGCAGACTCAATGGCAAAAAACAATCATCAGTTTATGTATTTAATACATTACTAATAATGTAGTAATTCATTTTTGCTAAGGAAGCTATTTGTGAAGGTTGTTTATTCAACTATATTGGAGGATGTTACCCAAGGTTCATATTTTGCTGAGTGCACAGCATATGTGCCAAGCGTGATTTCTTGCAAAATCCTCATGTATGTGACAAAGAAAATTTAATCGTTATGTTTCTCATTTATTTACATTTACTCTGAAACTCACCAAAATAGTGTTATGCAAGAGCTTTTGAATTGTAAGAAGCATTATGGTGTGACTAAATCAGAAGAAAACATTTAACTGACATGGACATATTTTATAATCTAAATGTTCATTTACATTTTATTTTCTTATATATTCTGAAAAATCATGATGATAAACAAAATGAACTGTTTTTTACTTGAAATGTCTTCTAATCCTAAGGTAATCATTTAACAAAGTAATGATTACAGAACAAAATTTTCAAGACAATGGGGAGTGTAACATCAATATTTCATTCCATTGTTGTAGGTTATATATTATCATGGTTGTAACTTTGCAACTGTAGTCAAGGTAATCAACTGTCAACTGTAGGCAACTGTAGTCAAGAATGAAGGAGGAAAACCACAGCTGGTGAGTGCAGAGATGGAAGAATCCAAGGTTAGCAGGTCAGGTAGCAGCTTAGATGGGTCCATGAGTTGGCAGACAACAAGTCATTGGCTCAAGTCACAGAACCATAGTGAGAAGATCTGGATGCAGAATCCAGACCAACAAGAAGCAGAGAAGCTGTCCATAGCATGTATTTATATACAAAGCAGGTTATACCTCTGAGAATACATCATCAGACCTGAGAGCTAAATAAGGGATTGCATTGTACTCAAATCTTCCTGCGTCCACTCAGCTCCTCATAGCAAATCAGATCTTCAGTTGCTGATGTCTATGCTACACCATTTGAATTTATTACTTTATATTAGTTCAAACCATGGAAAAAACAATCAAGCGCCAAACTACCAAGTCCTGGCTCAACCAATTTGACACAAAACCTGTGGATCACAAGTGTCTTTTTTGGTTAGTATTTTACCAAGCTATCATGGCGCAGTGGTTATAACTGGGGCTGCTAACTCAAAGGTTAGTAGAACAAAGCTTGCAGCCACTCTGTATGGGAGAGACAAGCCTACTAAACCCATAGGGACAGTTCCCGATGATCATTCTGAGTCAGAATTGACTCTACAGTAGTGAGTAGTAACACCAAGTGCAGACATTGTAAAGAGACAGGGAAGGAAAGAGAAAGGAAATCAGAAGATATTCTACAACTTGCTTTTGAAAACAGGCTACCTAAACAATATGGAAAAATATAACAAGACTATAAGGAATGGCTCAAGAAGAAAAATATTATAAAGAAATATGTGAAAGTTTGAAGTTAGAAAACAAAAAGGAAAGGATATACTTATCATTTCTGAAACTTAAATAGCTGATATAAAAATTCAAACCTTGAGTTAGACTATTTAAATATTATATTAGCAAAATATTTAATAGTGCAGGAAGTGTCAAAAAAGGAAAATATTCAGTCATTACATGAAATATAAATGGCCAATTTATATCATATGGAAAGACAGAATATGATTAAAACCTGTTGATACTGAGAAAAGCTACCCAGGAAAGATGCAATGAACATATTGGAGACAAATAAGGTTTCACCAATTGATAGACTAATAGGCAATGTATTTTAACTAACCTTTGTGTAGCAGGCATGTGCTTATGTTAATATGATTGAAATGTAGGGGTGGAGTCTAGTCTGTTAATCTGGAGATAGCCATTGAGTAGCCAATGAGGCCTTTATGTGGGCATGGCTTTCTCCTGAGACTTCTGGGAAATCTTTCTCATGAAGATGAGAAACTATCTTCCCCAATTGTTGGGAGTTAGTCTGAGAGACAATGAATCATGGACAAGATAAGGTGGCAGCATCTTGAGAAGCTGGAGGAGCCAGCGGAGTGATCACAAGACTTTGCCCTGATGGAGCCATACCTCTGAAGCTGGGGTGGCCATATGGAGACCTCTGCCAGCAATGAATTGCTTCTGCTGTTTATGGACCCTGAGCCCTGAAAGTGAGGAGCCCTGTGGAGACCCCTGTCAGGGCCGGAATTCTGCATCCACTGACCTGTCACTTCGTGAGTCACAAGGAGACTTTATAGACTGATTTCGGGCATATGGGTTAATGTCGGACATATGATTTTGAACTGGATTGGGCTCAATGTACTTTTCCTCTTGTATATAAACCCTTTCCTTATATCCATATGCGTGTCTATGAAATTTGTTTCTCTAGTCTACCCAGACTAACACACTTTAGAATACTAGAAGCTTTCACTACTCTATGCTAGTAAATTTGGAGGAAAATTACATTGACAATAGAGAGATTTGACTACTGGCTGGGGCAACCAATAACTATATTCTTAGTCTGCTGACCCAGACTTGTGACAACCTACTAATCTCTATCCCCCAATTGTGATTATTGTATGTGAGTTCTGTGTGGGTATTGCAACAAACTATCGAACCCAGCAAGGTATAGAGTGGCAAGAGAGGAATGATTTATGTCAGAGTAGGCAAAGAGGGATGGAATATGGGGCCATGGCAAGCCTCTGCTTCCTGGCATTAAAAAAAAGCCATAAGAAGTCAGATATAGTCCTGAAGCCACTTATTGCCCTATGATTTGTGGCACAGGGAACAGAGTTGAGTTGAATGGAAGTAAGCTAAAAATGAAGAGATTAGCTGAAGTTGTTGCCTTAGCAGCTTGAGAGCCATTCGTATTTAAAAAAAATGCTTTGAGAAGTTCACACTCATGCCTTTACCATCTCTGCAGCAGAGTGGAAGATCTTGCAGAATTGCATCTGTACAAAAAGAATGAAAACAAAGACCAATGTTTCTTTAACTAAAGGATACATCTAGATATATATTTTATTTCTATCAAAAGGAATAACCATAACTTACAGAGTTAGAAAAGATCACAGTTGCCTGAGACTACATCTTGCTTAGATCTACTATCAATGGCACAGAAGCAGCAGTCAGAGATCAAAGCATGCACTGCATTGGGTAAGCACACTAAGCTAAATCTCTTTAAAGTGGTGAGAAGGAAGGACATTGCTTTAATGTGTGCCTCCACCGAGTCCTGAAATTGTCATATGCCTCATATGTCAGTGAAAGTTAAGATGTCGAACAAATACAGCCAACAAAGATTTAGTGAATTTGAATAATGGTGCTGGAAAAGATTGTTAAAAATATGATGAATTGTCAGAAGAACAAAAAAATCTGTAAAAGGAACAAGGATGTTCCTTAGTGACAAGGATGATGACACTTCATCTTTGGACATATTGTCAAGAGACATCAGTCCTTTGGACATGTCATCAGGAGAGAACAGTCCCTTGAGGAAGATCTCATCTTTGGTAAAATAGTGCGACAGTGCAGTAGAAGCTTTTTGACAGGATGGACTGACACACTGACTGAAACAAGGCACTTATACATAATAACTACTGTGAAGATGACACAGGAACAAACAGTGTACAGTTTTGGGTACATAGTGTTGTTAGAAGTTAGAACTGAGAAACAACATTAATCAACAACAACCACATTACACAATATCACATACTTATCACAATATCACAATATCACATAATCAGCATTTTTAGTTTGCTTTTTGGCACATTACTTTAATGAGGTGCAGACAACAAATGACCACTAATAATATGTTACAGATGAGTAAAAATAGCAGTAACTTAGAAGAAACCATTGCAACAGAAACATTTTTAAATTCAACTAATAATGAAGATTTAATCAAGCAAGAGGAATTGTCTGCATCCAAAAAAACTAGCAAGAGGCATGACCAATAAGAGAAAAAAGAGCATTCTGTAGCCACAGACAAGAGAGGGTATAGGGGCAATTTGGGAATTGTATCTTAAACCCTTTGCTAATGTTGAAAAATAATATGACTGCATGCAAGAGAGGAGCACACTCTGAGTCCTTGAATGTGGTAGGGGTATTTCCCAGGAAACTGGAAGGGGTGAGTTACTGCTGTTTTCATGATAAATTGTCACTGGCATGAAAATAGCCATAACGGTGTCATTATCTTCTAATCTCCTTAAGGGAAAATAACAATATTGGATTTGGGCTCCATCCCAGTCATTTTCAGGTTTCGCTTAGTGCTATTGTGAATCACTCATTTTTTTATTTTCAATTGGCTAAAATAATGGGGCATTTTCAGAACTCAGGTGCCAAGGTAGAGATGCTGAAATGAGATTTCAGCTGATGGGCTGGCTGAGTTACTATCCATGAACAGACCAGAAGGATTGAGTTCAGGTAGCTCACTAATTAACCATCATCTAGTTCATTCCAACCAATAGTCACCCTGGGGGCTTCTGACACCATACAGTTTTTGTTTTCTCGCCAAGTTGTTATACTTAGAGGGTCAAAAAGCCTCATCTCTCTTCTTGAGAGTAGTCTATTGATTTGAACCATTAACTATATGGATAGCAACCACAAAGCATAACCACATGGCCCCTGAGTACTAAATCAAGTGATTCATATGTATGGTGACCTAGTGCTTATGCATTAGGACGTGGTCTGAAATTCACAAGACTGGGATTTGTATTCCAAAAGCAGTTACCATCTGGGAAACTCAGGAGGCCATTTCTACTGGAAGAATGGCTTATGGATTTTTATCCAGTAAGCTTCCAGTGCCATAACTCCAGAGATATTAAAACTAGCAAACAGATATTTTAAAATATATTTTAGAAATTAAGGATAAACTTTCTCCCCAATGTGTCAGGGTGAACAGATTGGTCATTATTTTGATCAGTTGCTCCTGAGAGTCCTGGTGTTTATGATCATTTCCAAAAACTAGTGGCTACCGAAGTACAAACTATAGGTGAAAGAAATCCAACCTGCATGTTATCTAAAATCTTAATGCATTGTGAGATTTGATTTCTTAAAGAATGGTGCTATTGAGATATATGATGGCTGTAGACATGCATTTTAGAGACCTATTCCAAAGAGAATTTAGCTTGTTGGTAACATGCTTCCACATCCACCCAAGTTAATCAGCCTGTGAGACTTCAGGTCACCTGCAATGCCCCACCACTCTAAAATGATACATATTTTTTCTGCTAACCTCTATCACCAGTTGTCTATCAGGTTGTTACACTATGGTGGCTTGAGTGTTGTTGTGAGGCTGAAGGTTATGTCAGTGGAATTTTAAATGCCATTGAGACCACCAAAAATGAGCATTCTTTAGTGGAGCTTAAAGACTAAGAACAGATAATGAAGGTTACTAGGCTCCCAGAAAAGAATATGTTGAAAACCTCATGCTCAGCTTCAACCACTGATAGATATTGAACACCTCAATAAAGGAAGCAGAACGTTGTTGGGCATGGTCCTTTGGGTCCAAGAGTACTCATAATTGACTGGAGAGGAGCTGATTTCTTGGCAGGGAATGGGCTATCATAACACCATTTGAGTAAAACCTTCGGGATCTTCAATTACTGATGGGTACTATTCAAATACAATAAACAGCTGCAAAATATAATGATCAGAATTTGGCA
>PVJH01007061.1:0-71961 GCA_004026705.1 Nesogale talazaci | reverse complement strand
ATTCATTGTCAGAAAGGATGATGCTCAATCCATCAGGAAGTACAGTGCAGTCTGTCATAGGATTAGATCTATTCCACTTTCAAGGAAATTCAATTAATACAGCTACTATTAAAATTTATGGACTGACCACAATGCTAATTAGAAGAAATGAAGATTTCTACCAATGAGTTAAGTCAGACAATGGTCAAACATGCAATCAAGGTGCATTGATAGTTATTGGTGATTGAAATGCAAACGTTGGAAGCAAAGAAAGGAAACTTAGTTGGAAAATAGGGACTTTGTGATAGAAATTAAGCTGGAAATTGCATGTTAGAATTTTGCAAAACCAATGCCTTATTAATAATAAATAACCCTTTTTCAATAACACAAAAACTGTCTGTATACATGCGCTTTCTCAGGTGGAATACACAGAAAACAAATTGGCTGTCTATGAGGGAAGACATGAGGAGAAGCTCAATATTAGCAGTTAAGACTAGACCAGGTGTGGATTGAGCGAAATATTACTAATTTTCACCTATGTGAGCTTATAATAAAGTCTAACTACTTTAAAGCAAGTTCACAAGAGACAAAATATGACCCATGTGGATCCCACCTGAGTTTCTAGAACAGATCTGATTCAATGCACACTAACGAAAGAAGACATAATGAGTTGTGTGATGACATCAAAACCAAAGAAAAGATTGATGTGTATATAAGAAGAGACTTTGGAACTTGTTCTTAATTAAAGTTTAGCTAGAGTGTATGAAAGAACAACAAAATAAACAAAATCTAAATAGACAAATTTTAAAGGGCACCTTGAAAAGTCATGTCAAATATGAAAATAAAATGTGCAGGCACCTAGAATTAGAAAATCAGGAGGGAATTACAAAATCAATAACACCCAGCATACCTGAAACTGAAAGAACTCAAGAAAAATCCAAGCCTCAGGTTGCCTCTTGAAAGATTCTATGGGCTAAATATTAAACAATATTAAACAGGAAACATTAACAGAAGATTGAAAGAATACACAGAGTCACTGTACCAGAAAGAAAAAAAAAACTTTGTGAGAGAACTGCCAGAATTTCAGGCCATATTCTGAAGAGACATGAAATAAGGGATTTCACTGTGAGTATCAGACAGATCCTGATTCAAAGTGCAGAATACTAGGAAGTTGTTTACTTGTGTTTAATTGACAATGGGAAGGCATGATTTACTCTGCGGACTATAGTGAACTGTGGATAACTTTTAGACTAATGGAAATTTCAGAACACTTTGTTGTGCTCACTGTGTTCATTCAGAACTTGTTACATGGATCAAGAAGTAGTTGTAGGAGCAGAACAAGGGGCATACTGCATGATTTAAAATCAGGATAGGTACCAGTAAGGGTTGTACCTGTCACCATACATGAGCAATCTACATGCTGGAAAGTTCATCAGAGAAGCTGGATTATATGAAGAAGAATATGACATTGCAATTGAAGGGAGGTTTATTTAATAACTTGAGGTATGAAGACGAGACAGCATTGCTTGCTGAAAGTGAGGGGGAAGAGAAGCACTTGATGAAGAGCAATGATTATTGACCTTAGTGTGGATTACAGCTCAATGTAAAGAAGACCAAAATACTCACAAATTAAGTGTTTGGCATAGCATTAAAAATAAAAACTTGCAGGAGAAGGCCTTGCCTGAAAAAGCAGTCCTCTTTTTTTAAACTTTTTTTTCATTTCCCCCTAACCCTAACCATAAAAAAGCAATCATCTCAATGGACAATATCCCTGTTCATCCTCCAGGTTTGAAAGACGAGTTGATTGATAATGCTCCTGTTAAGTTCTTGCCCCCTAATATGGCTCTGCTCATCTAGTCCATGAACCAGCAAGTCATTCCTAATATCAAAAATTTGTAGAGCAAAGCACTGTCTCAGAAGTGCTTTGAAATAACCTCAAATACACAGTTGGCACATGAGGAGCTCTGGAACCAACCTTTTCAAGTCTACCACTGCGCTACTGTTACTGACAAAGCCTGAGGGAAGTTTCTTGCCAGACCAGGAATTCTGCTTGGTGAAAGTTAGGGGCAGAAGCTGCAATACAGAGAATTCGAAGGCTTTGAGGGTTCCCAAGAGGAGCCTATGGTGGAGGATCTTGCATTTTGGGCAGGTCAGTGAGTCTACACCTTGGGTCGGCAAACTCTTGAGGTCTAAGAACCAGTCCTGTCCCTCCTAACAACTTTAAAACCACTCAAGAGCCTTAAATATGTTTTCCCAAAGAGTTGAAATCACGGTGATCTGAACGAATAACCTCCAAATGTTTCACTGTTACTTCAGAGCCGCACGTTCACAGTGAATCAGCCACACATGGCTCTTGAGCCGCGGCTTATCGATCTTGGCAGCAACCCTTTACTACAGTTCCTTGTGTGATGGTAATCCCAACCATACAATTATTTTCACTGCTACTTCCTAGCTGTAATTCTTGTGAATCATAATGTTAATACCTGATATGCAGGATGGGTTTTCATCGTTACAGATCAAGCATAATTAAAGTATAGTGCTTAACCGCAAAAACAATATGTAATTATGTATTGTGAAATATTTATTTCTGACAAGCCAGTGAAATTTTGTCTGGACGCATTGTATAGCATGGGTAACAGTCTTCACGCTGGGTACTACTGTGTGGGCATATCTACATATGGGCAGACCTGCCTTGAGACGGATAGAGGAGCTGTGTCTTAGTTCCTAAGACCATCAAAAATATGTGTTTTCTGATGGTCTTAGGTGACCCCTGTGTAAGGTTCATTCAGCCCCCTAAGAGGTCACAGTCTCCTCAGGCTGAGAACGTCCAGTCTAGAGTTTGATGAAGAGTTGGTAAAGGAACTCGGTGAAAGAACAAGAGAACTCCCAAAGCACTGCGGAAGATAGCTGAGGAAATATCCTCAAACAGGGCAGCGGGTAGAGAAGAGGTGATGAGGTAAAGAAATGGAAGCTAACTAGCCAGTAGGGGCCACTTTATGGGCAACTCATTGCCCAGGTAAGGAGATGACTCTGAACCTGGCCAGTGACAACACTGCCTCTCACATTAGGAACATGTTGAAAAGAAGACAGAAGCAAGTGTCACTGAAGGATTTTTCAGTGAGAAACTGTGAAAAAAGGACTAAACAAAACGACCCCAGAGAGTGGACTGCCAACAAAAATTATGGAAGGAGACTCTCCCTCCAAAACATTTCTCCTCCTCCTCATATTTCTCTCCTTCTTAGAGTATACTGGGGAGTCTCCAAGTCGAGGTAAGGTGCATTTACAATTTTTAAAAATCACTATGATGTTAGGACCTCAGACCAAATTATTTGGTTTTCCATAATTTCTTATAGGACAAATATGTTCAGTTCTTAAGCTTTATGGTGTTTGAATACAAATTTTTTGTGGGGTATGACTCTAACAATCAAAGTATCACTGTAGTAGAGTTTTTGTTTTTCATTATTTTTACATATATGTAAATATGGAGTTGTTAAAGCAGAAAAAATATAATGGCAACCATGAGCAAACTCAATGAAAAGCAACATGACATGCTGAAACGATACCATTTATGTTGTTCTATATATATATTTTTTGGGGGGTGGGCATCACTGCCTCTGGTGGTCATGGGCGCTACCCAGTGCTGCTCCTGAAAGCCACCACTGGATTTGAACCACCAAGCCCAGAGGCTGCAGTCCCACACCCAAACACTTAAGCCACCGGGGCTCAGCTGTTGTTCTATATTTATAATCAAATACTTCTTTCTTCCTGGTGAAGTCTCTGTACAGTTTATCCATGTAATTCATGCCTCTTTTGTGTTTTTTTTCCTCAAGAGCACTGAACGAGAAAGTGTAAACTGACAAGGTCAAAGCTTTCCTTATTAGGATTTCAGGCCATGTTTCACCAGAGAATTAAAGAATATTCTGAGAAGGATTGAATAGAGTCAGAAAAATCTACATAGTAGTTGTTAATACATTTTAGATTGTAGAGTAGTGCAGTAACTACTTTCAGAAAACAAGCACCTCCCAAAAAAAATGGAAGTAAATTATGAAGAGACTTTAAAACAATTAATTACATAAAGTTTTTGACCATAGAAACATAGAACCTGCTTCCATTTTTAGTAAAGACATGCACTATAGCCTTACAATCATTGACAGATTACAGACACAAAGATTAAACCCTTATTTAGCTTCAAAGTTTACACTCTATTTAAACTTAATATATTTTCCTTCTTAGTGAATTATGGTGTACTTTACCCCTCCCAAAAGATTTTTCATTTTCAGACCCAATATTTTATATAAGATGTATACAGATGTGAGAATATCCAGAGAAAAGGTCAAAATCTTTTAAAAAAATAAAAAATCTGGTACATCCGGGGATAATTAGCAACAACGACAACAGAAAAAAAAAACACTAAGATTTTGAGGGTAATCAAAGGATGATGAGTAGACAGAATTTTTTCTTTAGTCAGGCATCGGAGAAAACATTTACAACCACATATCCAGTCTCCTTTATCCAATAGAATCTGGCAAATGAAATATATCAGACAAAAAACTTTGGAAATTACCCGATGGTGATATTCATAATTCAACTGAGATTCTCTGAATGAAAATGAGTTTTTGCTAATGATATTTAAGAATACAATCCATTTTCAGACTCATTTGGCTGATCAGAGAGGGACACATGGCCTGCTGCTCAGTTCTATAGGGTTTACTGTCAACAACATCCTGCAGGGCAATTCTCCTCTCTGGCATGGATTTGCCATAAGTCATAGCAATAAGAGAGTAGCTAATAATAATAACAACATTATCTAGGTTTTAGGACCAATTTTGATGCTTAAATATGTCATTAGAAATCCCAGAACAGTGCATCTAAATGAGCATATCATTAAAAAGTTGATTAACTTTCAACAAACGCTTTACTGCATTTAATTTTCTAGTAGAAGGTCATGTCTTCTGATGCAAATTTATTGAGATTAGGAGGCTTTGGCAAAACTGAACTTTATGTAGTTCATTAAATACAAGGGGGGTTCTATGGGGGAAAGAAAAAAAGCTCCATTGGGCAGTTTTCATACTACATATTTTTCCCCCTCTATGAAAATATTCAACAATTCACTCAGTTAGTGGACCCAGTGGTATCTCCTGGAAAGTTCTCTCTGGACACAGTGAATTTTTTCATAAGAAAAGTTTCACTTGAGTCTATTTTGTGTGCATGTGTGTGCATGTATTTGTGTGTGATAGCCTATTTAAGAGAACAGTGTGCATCAGTGAAACTTTGTTCCTGCATGGGAAAAATGCCACAGAAACTGCTGTGATATTGAACACAATTTACAAGGAAAACAATAGAAAAATCTGACGCATATGAATTTTTTTTTCATTTCAAAATGGGTAAAATCTTGATGGATGACAAGCCTTATTCTGGATGTCCACCAACTCCCTAATGAAAATGTTGACAAAATTTATGCACTTGGGCTCAGACTATTGAGGAGATGGGGGAGATTATGTGGGCAATTCTGGAGTTCCATTCAATGAATTTTAATGGAATATTTGGGAATGAGAAGGGTCAATACAAAATGTGTGCCTCGGGTACTGATGACCAGGAAAAAGAGCATCAAATGTTAACATGCTATGTTTCAAGAGAACATCTCCAAAGTGGTGCGGTACTCTTTCAGAGTCGTAGCTGGTGGAAAGCAATCTTCAAGCCAGTGGAAGATGCCATCACCACCCCCCCTCAAAAAAAAATAAAGAAGCTAGTTAAGTCAAATCAAAGAGCAAGACAATGCTCATTTGTTTTGTTTTGTTTTTGATGTGAGGGAGATAGTGTATTTTGGGTTCATTAGACTGCTAATCAAGCTATTTATTTAGATGTTCTGAAAAGATTGCGTAACAGTGTGTGACAAAATACTCTTGATTTGTTGTAGACTGGGGAGTGGTTTTGCCACCAAGTCATGCAGCCATCTCAGAGTGCTGGCTTTTGCCCAAAAGCAGCATGCCTCTCTTGCTCATGCACCTTACTCACCTGACCTCACTCTGTAGAACCTCTTTTTGTTTCCACGTATGAAGAAGAACATGAAAAAATTGTGATTGAATGATGTAGAAGAGGTGAAGGAAAAAGAGGATGTCAATCATTCAAACAGATACGTCTGAAAAATATTTCCAAGAATGGAATCACAGATCTGAAAAATGTATTAAGTGTAATTGAGAGTGCCTGGAAGATGATGAGGTGATTTTGGAAAAAATTCAAATACATAGTTTTGAAAAACATTTCCATTGCAGGGGTGGTGGAGTACCCACTCATATCACATGCAACTCAATAAATAAAAATCAGTATCATATCTATATATCTTGTATAAGAAGGATGTATATACAAGGATGCCTATATTGCTAAGACTTAGTTTCTATCCTCATAACCCTTTTAGTCTAGTCAGCGAGACAGAAGATATGTTTTTCACTCAATTAATAAAAGATATCATGAGTTGGGAATGCTGTGCTGTAGATGTTTTCTGGACTTGCTTTGAATAATCCAATAAGTTATTATTACCAAATGGTGAGTTGGAAATATATCCAATTGTATATTTCCTTGGGTGGCCATGGAGACAGTGTGTAAACATTGAGGAAATTAAACATAATGGGAAAAACTCATTGAACATGATTTTGTCGATACAAACCAGAATATTAAAAAAAGGTAAGTCAAAAGAAGTTTTACTCAGTGTTTCCATAAACTAGAGAAAATTTGACTTTTTGTGGCCAATTCATTTCTCTGGTTTGAATCCACTTGCTATTCCTCATATTACTAATGCATATCAGCTCAAAGATTATATTAATTTGCTGTTCTGAACCTTGGTGATGTCCTGCGTTCCAGGTTGGGCTGCTAATCTCAAGGTCAGTGGTTCAAAATCACAAGTTACTCCACAAGAAAATAAGTAAAGCTTTAAACTCTCATATGGACTTTCAGTCTCAGTAACCCAGAGCAACAGTTCTACTCTGTCTCACAGGGTCACTAAGAGTTGTCTTTTTTTTTTTGGGGGGGGGGGGTGGTATCATTGCCCTCTGGTGGGAGTGGGAGGCCCAGCCTTGCTCCTGGATAGCTGCTGCTGGATTTGAACCGCCAAGCCCATGGGCCGCAGTCCTGCACTCAACCACTACGCCACCCGGGCTCAGCCCAAGAGTTCTGTTTATGGCAGTAACATTGATTTGAAATTTTGAGTGCAAAGACTCAGGTTTTTACTTTTCTTTTGAGATGAGGTTAAGTCCTACATATTCTGAATTAAAATTTAGAAAAGAGAATTCTCACCTTACCAGTAATGAGTAGCTGTACTTTGGGGTCTAATCTAAATATGACCTAACAAATCTAAATGGGTCTATATGAGGGGTTTGTTAAATGCTTCCTTTTTGAATTTTACTCTTTCTAGACATTCTCTCCCTCCTATATACTGTTATCTCTCTTACTTCTAGCCGCTTATCATTCCTTTTGGTAAGTTTGTCTTGCTATTTTCTAATGTTAGCATTGAGCCAAGGCCAGAGGTATGTTACTTCCTTAATGTTCAAGAGTCAGTGGAAGAGTAAGCAAAGATTCATAAAATGTTGATTTAGCTAACTTCTTAGATATGTCCACAGGGAAGTTAACTGTTATGCCCATTTGATTAATTTAATACAGAACCTGAAACAGTTTCCCAGTTTGTATCTGTTACCATATGTATTTGTATATAAGCTGAGTTTTCAGAATATTTGAATGCAGTTTTTGTGGTAAAATTAGGTGTCTCAGCTGATATTCAGGTTAGCTTATACTTGCATAGATACAGTATATGTTAGGTTGTAGAATGCATTTATTTTGAGTTTTAATTAAATAATTGTTAAGTACATGATGTTTCTGTTATTGGCTGCCATAGACAGTCTTAAAATAAAAAATCATGATTATTGCTTATACTTGCATAAACATTTTAAATAATAGATTATATTCCAATTCCTTAAGAATAGTAATAAAACACATCAATAATAGTTTCTCTTTAATAAAATACTAAGGGAAAATATTGCTATTGAGTCAATTCTGAGTCGAAGTAATCTTCGGAATCAAGGAGAACCACCCTAGAGGGCACGCAAGGCTATGTCCATCAGAGAATCAGACTGTTCCATTTTTCTCCTGCAAATGCAACTGGTGGGTTCCAACTGGGTTAGCAGTTGAGCTCTTTATGCACTGCATCACCATAATTAATTATTAATGCAATTATACAGATTTAAAAAACAAATCTACAGCTTTAGTATATTACAATATATCACTACCCTGTAGAACAGGGTAAAATTGCCCCTGTGAGTTCTGAAAGATGCAAATCTGTGCAGTGCAGACAACTTCATCCTTCTGTCTCAGAAGTGCTGTTAAGTTTGAACTGCTAACCTGAAGGGTAGTAACACAACATGTAACCCATGACATTACTAGATCTCCTTTAATCTAGCTGTTGGGGTCATAAAATAATTTAAAAGTTTAATTTAAAGATGTTGGGTTTCTCTTCAATAAAAATTTAGAAAATGGCCGCTTTGGGGGGGGGGGAGGGTCAGGAGGGATGAATTAGTTTCACCAAAAGACTGACAAAATCTAGTTACAAGCTTTCATGCAAATTAAGTTGTAATTAAAGAGTTACAGTACTCATTTCTTAATATGTTCAATTATATCCCAAAATGAAAACTTTAGAGCAAAATCAAGTGTTTTTAATTTTACTTTCCTGACTAGATTGACATGTGTTCTATTTAAAGAATCCTTATAGAATATTTCAACTTTAAGCACTGCTTACTGTTGGGAAAAATGTCTTCCGGTCTAATTCAAGAAACATCAAGATTTGACACATGCATGGCAAAGACATTCAAATTGCACAATGACCCAAACCTCCACCAATTCCTTGACCCAAGAGTCTTGAAAATGGTATGTCCTCTCATAGAGTTTTGACTTCAACCATGATTTTTAAACCACACAATCCCAAGGAAGGACATTCCAGCACTTGAGAATAGCCCTGAGCCAGGTAATCATTCATCACTAAATCCCGCTAAGGAAAGAGACCTTATATCTACTTGACCTTTTGTTCTGTCCATGCATAATTGCCTTCCGTATCCCCTAGATTAAATATATTACATATATTGATATACATTCTTCTACATATTCTTGGCCCACAGCTTATACTCATCTGCTTAACAGGAATTTATATCACTGTGCCTTTCTCAAACAAATCCTGCACTTAGGAAATGTCATTGAAAAATGTATATGTGACTGGTAATTCTGTTGTAACTCAAGTTTCTCCTTGCTTATTTCTTCAGGGTTAATTTCTCCATTCCACAAATAATTTTTTCGTATCATCATCTCATTATT
Organism: Nesogale talazaci; assembly: GCA_004026705.1. NCBI lineage: Eukaryota > Metazoa > Chordata > Mammalia > Afrosoricida > Tenrecidae > Nesogale > Nesogale talazaci. Next base: position 62,631 of record PVJH01007061.1, on the reverse strand, counting down.
AGTTCTGAACCAAATTACTTCTAAAATCTCTATTACTCTCAATCTCACATACGCGTGCGTGCACGCGCACACGCGCGTACACACACACACACACACACACCATTGTTCTTCCAAAAATGCTCAAACTTTTAAAAATGATGCACAGTCCTGACAAAATCTATTCTTCATATCTACCCAGGGTTATCATTTTAGTACTACCTACTCCAAACTCATCTTCAGTTTTAATCTATGAAACGCACCTAGTTTCTCAAACTTGATGTGTCTGCTTTAACTTCTATGTACAACTTTCTTTCATGGAGCATTCTACTTCATAAAAGTTACAGAAACTCATACTTTTGCACACATTTCTAAATATAATCAACTATACTAAAAATGATTTTGTTGGATCCTTGCTATTAATATTGATTATGTGACTTTTCAATTTACTCTATCAGAAACTATGGGCATTTCTACTCTAAAGTCCCAGCATTACTATTTAACTCCCTGTGTATTATAAAATACCTAAGAATTTATAGGAATGGCTTACTCAACATCCATTGCAATCCCAAAGAATAGCAGGGAACAAAAATTGTTCTGAATGGATAAATACGTGAGTGAAAATTTTTGTGCAACCGTATTGGCCTGTTTTTTAATGCAAAAATTCAAGTTAAATATAAAACATCATATAAATATAAAACATAAATCAGGTTTAACTGACTTTAAGAACTAGAAAGATTGTGAAAAAAATATGGAATTTCATAAACTTCTGAATTTTTGCCCTCTTTAAAGCCAGCTATTTTTACAACCCATATTTTAAAAATATTGATTTTTAAATGAGTTCCTCTAACAAGAATATTCATTACTATAGTAGTACAGCAATTGTGCTTTAAGGGAATCCAAGATAAAATATAATAACTATATGTTATGATATACAAATAAATCTTTTGATAATACTGTCTATATCTATAGATTTCTAAATAATCATTAGTTAATTATTTCATATAGTAACCTGAAAGTAAATATCAATGAGATGAGTAATCAATGTCAGTAAAGCAGGTCATTTTTAATGACTATTTTAAATTTTTTCCATTTAATTTTGTTAATTAATCATTAGAAATAATAATCCAAAACAACTGACAAAATTCTTTATCTATTGATTCATACATTGTATGAATTAATGGATCTAGTTTATAATTTCAGATTAATAGCAAAATAATCATTGTTTTATTTCCCAAAACAGTGCTTTTCATTTTTTCTAAAAATAATAATTTATATTCAATGCTTTCATGCTTGAAATGTTTAATAATTTCTCAAAAATTACAAAACTAATTGAACCAAATGCTTAGAAGGACATAGAGTGAGAACACTGAACATGAAGTGGAAGTGCTAACTTGAAAAAAGAGAGGTTGAATTTGTGTTTATCTTGAAACCTGAAAATTGGAAGTACTTTTCTTGTAGAACAGAGGATCTTGGTGGAAAAAGTATTTGAAAGCAGAAGTATTCACCATAGTTGCTGGTTGGAGCTTAATTGAGAGATGTAAGTTAGGATAAGATTGTGTGAGATAGCAAAGGTTTATTGTGCCAGTCTGGCCGATAAACACGTGGGATTAATTGAAGGACAGAGAGATAAACGGCTTGGTGACTCTTTTCTTTCTGGTTCTTGTGTCTAGTGTTTTCTGATGGTTGGACGAGGGTGCAATTGCCTTACCCAGTCCCCTACCTCAGCCAGCAAGGCTCACTTCCTGCAAGGCATCCGTATGGAGAAGCCTTGTGAAGATCCCTGCCAATGCTGAGATGCTTACACACTCACTGGTTTGACTTTCCTTCAGCAGGCAGTGTCATTGCTTGCGTTGTGTGAGATTGAAGAGGACTTTGCATACAGTGTCAGACATATGGGCTTACATTGGACTTATGGACTTATACAGCACTGTGTTGGAATTTTTCTTTTTTTTTCTCTAGTCGGAACTTTTCTTATTCACGTGTACCTTTAATTAAAACTCTCTCTTGTATACATATGAGTTTCTGTGAATTTGTTTCTCTAATCTACCCAGACTAACACATGGTGTCAGCTTTCATGGGAAACTTAACATGAGTAAAGACAAAAATACTGGACAATATTATCAAATCTCCTGCCAAAAGATTAGGTGAGAGAAAGGGAAAAACAAACTGCTCTGTAATGCAACCTCTCAAAATATCATATTTTAATTAAAATAGAAGAACATTATATTCTACTTTTCCAAGTTTTGATGGTTAATCTAATTCTAAGTATACTCTACTTGTTTCCCCTCCTCAGCAGACACACTGGCTTATGCATTATTCCCTAACCATGCTGTTTATCCTACCCCAGGCCCTTGAGCTTCTGCTTTCCATTTTCCTGAAGATATTTTTTATATAATTAAATATGTGGATCCTTTCTGTTAGTACTTGTCATGGACATTATCTTCTTAAGATAGTTAATAAGTGTATGTCCAGTCCTATCAGCAAAAATGATGAAGAAGAGGGATTATGGTAAAATGTTCCAAAACTTGAAGGAAAACTGAAAACTCAACAATACTATACCTGCCAAGCTATCTATTAAGATAGATGTAGAAGTAAGCATCTTCCTGTACAAGGAAAAACTCAAAGAATGCACACACCCGAAAAGCCAGCCCTACAAGAGACCCTTGCTTATCCCGTATGGGAAAAATTTCAAAACTCATTGAGTATAAATAAGAGACTGTCACATAGAACAACTCCACCTAGAGGGCGACCAAGAGAAAACAGCCCCAACATAGCATTGTCTCAACAGTGGAAAGAAGACAACAATGAAACACACCCACATAAAACCAAAGTAGATAAGAAAGAGAGGTAGGAAAACACCCACACAAAAGGTACAAGATGACATCACAGAGTCCACAGATGGATGCAATAATACTGAATATCCATGACCTGAACTCTGGAATTAAAAGGCAGAGGATATTAAACTGGCTCAGATGACACAACCCATCAATCTGCTGCCTTTAGGAGACACATCTTAAGCTTGCACAAAAAAGCAGCTGGAGAATTTAAGTCTGGAGAAAAATTTACCAAGCAAACACCAATGAATAAAAAAAAGCGGGGACAGTGATCCTAATATCAGACAAAATTGATCTCAAGGTAAAGGCCATGACAAGAGAAAAGGAGGAGCAATATATAATGCTCAAGGGAACAGTAGTTCAAGAACCAATGAGCTTGATAAATATATATGCAACCTATAAGAGACCTGTGAAATTTGTTAATCAAACACTCCAAAAGATGAAAAAAGATCAGACACAACAACTATAGTTGGTGATTTTAATATAACACTCTCTGAAAAAGATCACTAATAGAGCAACTCAACAAGAGGACATAGACCTAGACAGCACAATGGAGCAGTTGACTTGATCGATATTTTAAGAGCTTTCCACCCAAATGAAAAAAAAAAGTATATTATTTTCATGCCCACATGACATGTATTCAAAGATAGACCACATGCTGGGAAACAAGTTGAACTTGAGTAAATTTAAGCACATAGAGATTATACAGACATCTCTCTCTGATTTCTGTACAGCTCCATATGGCTGAAAATCAACAAAGGGTGGTGAAGAAAACAAGGGCAAACAAATGGAGAATGAATAAGTCTCTACTGCAAAAGGAGTGGGTACTGACACAGATTGAAGATGAAATCAGGAAGTTTCCAGAAACCAATGAGAATGAAAATAGCATGTACCAAAAGCTTTGGGATACAGCAAAGCCATTTATCAGAGAAAGCCTGATGGCAATAAATGCACACATGAAAAAGGAAGAGAGACTTATGGATGATATGCTTGCACAATACTTACACCAATCAGCAGAGTTAACAGAACAATCCTATTAATAGTAGAAGGATAGAAATAATAAAAATGAGAGCTGATATTTAGGAGAGGGAAAATAAGAAAACTGGGAAAATAATGCAACTAAAAATTGGTTCTTTGAAAGGATTACAGTATCAATTGACCACAGGCAAACCTAACCAAAGAAAAGAATGAACAGATGTCAGTTGCAAGGGCAAGGGATGAAGCAGGGAACATTACAACAGACCCTAATGAAATCAAAAGGATAATTTCACAGGACTATGAAGACCTGCAATCAAACAAATTCAACAACTTGGAAGACATGGACTAATATTTGGAAGCACAATCCCTCCCTACACTAGCTCAGATGAATGTCAAGAGCCTCAACAGATCCATAGCTGATCCGTCCCGCAGATCAGTCAACGTGGGTTCCTGAAAGGGTGACTGGGAATGGAGAGGACAAGAGATGCGAGAAATGGAGACAAGACAGGATTCTGATCAAGTCTTGTTTATTGAGCCAAAAGGCAGGGTTAATATAGGCTAGCAACAGGAAGGGGAGATACAACTTATGGAAATGAGGGGTAGGGATAATCAGCCAATCATCATACACATACCATCAAAGAAACAGCGGGAAAAAATATGGCGGCAAGCAGTTCTCAAACAGGTCCGCATGCCAATTAGGTGAACTCAACAGGTCTGCATGCTAATTAGGTAAACTCAACAGGTCCGCATGCCATTTAGGTGAACTCATGGATTCATAGGCTATCTTGTCCCCAAGCCGTTACAATATAAAAGGTCAATAAAGGCATCTCTGAGGGATAGGAACAGCATTCAGCTTCCCACACATCGCAATGGAAGAAATATACTAGGTTATTAAGGAATTAACAAAAAAGAATCCTGGTTCAAATGGCTTCACAGGAGAATTCAACCAAGCATTCAATTCTACACAAACTCTTCCAGCACATAGAAAAAGAAGGAATATTCCCAACTCTTTCTATGAAGCAGGTATAACTGTTACCTAGAGCTGGCAAGGATCCCACAAGAATTGAGAAATTCTTTTAAAAACTGCTTGCCAATAGAATACAAAAGCACATTAACAAATAATTCACTATGACCAAGTGAGATTCATATCAGCAATGCAGGGATGGTTTCCCACAAAAGACCACTAGTATTATTCTCCATATTGACAGGAAACATAAGAACCACATGATAGTATCGATAGATGTCAAAAAAGCATTTGACAACATCCAAGACCCATTTCTGTTCAAGAGAATCAAGAAGATAAGAATAGAAGGGAAATTTCTCATATTATACAAGCTGTGTATGAAAAAGCAAACAGCCAAAGTGGTAATCAATGGAAAAAAGATGAAAATGATTTCACTAAAAAAGGGAAACACAGAAGGATATTCTTGTCCCCACTCCTATTTAACATCCTACTGTAGGTCCTAGCTAACAACATAAGACAATGAAAAGACATCAAAGATACACATATAGTCATGGAAGAGGTGAAATTATCATTATTCACAGACAATATGATTATATATATTTAAAACTCCTAAACTCCACTAGTGGAGAGTTGCAAGTAATAGAGGGTATGGCAGAGTGGCAGGATACAAGTTTAAGTTACACAAATCAGTCTGCTACACATATCAGACAAAATCACAAAAGAGGCTCTTTAAAAGATAGTACCTTTATAATAGCCAAGCACAAATTGAAATATCTGTGGATATACCTGACTAAAAAAAATTGTGTGAGAAAAATTATAGAACACTATCACAAGAAATGAAGAGAGACCTCAAGAAGTGGAAGAATACTCCATTCTCATGGATTGGAAGACTCAGTATATTAAAACTGCCAATTCTACCCATACCACTCTATAAGTTAAATGTTATCCCAATATGAATACCACCATCATTTTTGAAAGAATTAGAAAAAACTGATTACCAACTCCATATGAAGAGGAAACAAGTCAAGAATAAGCAGATATCTCCTCAAGAAGAAGAAAAAGTTAGAAGACTTACTCTCCCTGACTTTAGCATGTATTATATGGCCATAGTAGTCAAAACAGTTTGGTACTGATATAATGACAGATTTTCAGACTAATGGAAAATAAATGAAGACCCAGAAATGAAAACAGCAGCATACAAGAAACTAATTTTTCATAAGGGCCCCCAAAATATCAAATGGCAAGTAGATACTATCTTCAATAAATGGTGCTGAAAAAAATAGATATCTATCTGCAGAAAAATGAAGCAAGATCCTTACCTCACTCCAGGCACAAGAATAAACTCATGGTGGATCACAGACCTTGAGGAAGAAGCCCAAACATTTAAGACCAGTAGTGAGTGAATTAGGACAAACTTGAGAACCTAGGCACAGGGAACACATAGGCTATCAGAAATAGGGAAGGATATAAGTACAGATGAGTCACAAATTGACAAGTGGGATAGAAATCACTTGTGCATATTGAAAGAATTCACCAAGGGAGCAATAAGAGAACCCACAGGCTATGTCTTTAACAATGACACATCAGAAAAAACTTTATTCCTAAAATCTATAACACTTTGCAAGCTTATAGTAAGAGAAAAACTGCCCAACTGAGGAGGTGGACAAAAGACATGAACAGAAGTTTCACAGGGGAAGAAATCTAAATGGCGAATAAACATATTAGAAAAATGTTCCTGATCATTAGCCACAAGGGAAATGCAAATTAAAACAACCATGAGATACCAGCTAACACCCTCAAAGATAGCCCAATTAAAAATACTAGGAAGCAACAAGTGTTGGAGGAGCTGATAGACAAGAACTCTTATTCATTGCTGGTGGATCTGTAGGTGTGTATAGCTTCTATGGAAATTGATTTGGCGATTTCTAAAAGAGATGGAAATTTATCTACCAGCAATCTCCCTACTGGGCATATACCCTGAAAAGATAAGAAACACACCATGGCCAGACATTTGTGCTCCAATATTTATTGCACAGATGAATGGATTAAAAACTGTGGTGCATACCTACCATGGAATATGATGCTTTGCTGAAAAACAGTGAGGAATGCGTGAAGCCTATCACCACATGAGAAGAAATGGAGGAAATCATGCTAAGTAAATTAAGCCAAGTGTACCTGAGTACACTGAGGTAAGCTTAAAAAAACAATTCAAAAGGGGAATAGGGAAAAAAGTTTCCGATGTGAAAATATCTGGGATGAGGTCCATGTAACATGGCAGGGCAAGACCAAATCTAGGGCTACCTACAGTAGCCAACTAAAAAGGAGAGAAGAAAGTAATGAGTAGTGGGGAAACAGAGCACTAACCCACTTAAGGGGAAGGTGTTGTTTATATCTGCACAGGGAAGTAGGGACTGGACTTAAAGCTAGCATTCCAAGACATGAATGCAGCATGATAGCCTGGAAGTCAGTGAAGGGGTCTGAGGGTCCGGCCCCAATTTCAACCATGTGGACAGCCACCCCACTCTCTGGAAGAATTTACTTGTAGTAATCTTTTATTTTCTTTTGTCGCTTCATCTTGCTATGTCTTTTTTTTTGTATTATTATCTCTGTATTATTATTGTATTATTTTTTGTAATTTTGTATTTTTTGTATTATTATCTCTGTAGATCTGTCTAGATAATATAAGCTGGAAAATCAGTCTGGAGGAGAAAATGACTGAACTAGTTGTTTTGGCAGGGGAATATGGGAGAGAGGAAGGTGGGGGGAAGAAGATGGTGTTGACCAACCCAGGGACAATGAAACAACAAGTGATTGATCCAAAATCAGTGGCAAGGAGGGTGTGAGAGACCTGGTAGAAAGTAATCAAGAGTAGGGTAGATGAAAGAAATTACTGGAACCCAAATGAAGGCTGAGCATGATAGTGGGATGTGAGGGAATGAAAAGGAAATAGAGGAAAGAAATTGGAGGCAACGGGCATTTATAGAAGCTTAAACACAGACATGTACATAGGTAAATATATTTTTATATGATGATAGGGAAATAGAACTATGTGTCCATATTTATAGGTTCAATATTAAAGCAGCAGATGGACAGTGGACTTCCACTCAAGTATTTCCTCAATGTAAGGACACTTTGTCCTATTAAATTGGCATTCCATGATGCTCACCTTCCCAAAATGATTGCTGAAGACAAATGTGTGCATAAGCAAAAATGGTGAAGAAAGCTGATGGTGACCAACTATCAAAAGATATAGTGCCTGAGATCTTAAAGTCTAGAAGGTACACAAGAGGCCTTCTAGCTCAGAAGCAACAAAGTCCACATGAAAGAAGCACATCAGCCTGTGTGACAACGAAATGTATAGGGATCAGGGATCAGGCATCAAAGAACTAAAAATTATATCACTGCAAATGAGGGGGAGTACAGATTGGGTACCCAAAGGTCATCTGTAGGTAATGGGACATCCCATTACAGAAGGCTCCCTGGGAGAAGATGAGTCAGTCAGGGTACAGTGTAGCAAAAGAGAAGCATGCAATTTTCCCCTAGATTGTATATGCTTCCCCCACCCCCACCCCTACTATCATGATCTCAATTCTACCTAACAAATCTGGCTAGACCAGAGGATGTGCACTGGTAGAAGCAGGAACCAGAAACAGGGGGAATCCAGGACACATGATCCCTTCCGGACCATGGGTGAGAGGAGGGGTGGAAGGAAGGCTGAGTAGAAAAGGGGAACCAATTATAAAGATCTACATATAAACCTCCTCCTTGAGGTATGGGCAGCAATGAAGTGGGTAAAGGGAGACATCAACAGTGCAAAATATGACAAAATAACAATAATTTATAAATTACCAAGGTTTAATGAGGGATGGGGAACAGGAAGGTAGGGAGTAAATGAGGAGCTGATACCAAGGGGTTAAGTAAAAACAAATGTTTTGAGAATAATGAGGACAACAAATGTACCTAAGCACTTGACATACAATGTATGGATGGATGGATTGTGATAAGAATTGTATGATCCCTGAATAAAATGATTTAAAAAATAAGGAGGAGGAGTTGGGTAAGCTAAAAAGAATAGAGTAAGAAAAACAGTCCAAATAAATTTACTTCTCAGCTCAGCACTATTTCATTTACACTGTTTCTAGTTATACCCTAACACTCTATGTTTATCTTAAATTTCATCATATATTTGATTATCCTGACAAAATGCATATTTCTGATCTACTCTATATCATAGAATAGAATGCAGTGCTGAAAGTAAACATTTTCCCTATTGAATTATTTATTGGAAATGCTATGAAGGATACCTACATCCTTCATTCTTTTCAGTGCAGAGATGTCAAAGTTCACATATTGAAAGTGTATTGGTATTGCTATAATTTTTAGCATCCTATCAAAATTCACTCTCAAGGTTGAAAACATGAGGGGATAGAGATAGGCACATCTTAAGTTTCAAATATGGTGGAGAAGCTGAGTAATTGAGGGAGAATTATCTATGTGTATAAGAGCTAGCTATTACTTTGTCATTTTGTAGCTGACAAAATTTATGCCTAAACTATTCTTTCAATTACAACAGTTTTAAGGTAATGCTCCAAAGAATAGCAATACTTGTAATAATGATAGAAATCAAGCCTATTTCCATCAAGCATATGGTTATTTATATTTCCAGATCATTGATCTCTTCTGTAATGAAGCTGGATGTATTTAAAATGTCCACCTTTTAGTGAGTGTCCTGGAGAACCATGTATGCCACCCAAACTCCCTGCCATCCTGCAGATTCTGACTCATCCAGACAGTATACAACAAAGTATCATTGTCCCTGTGACTTTCTAAGACAGAAACCCTTTGCTGGAGTAGAAAGCCTCATCTCTCTCCCTAGGACCAGTTAGTGGCTTCCACCTGTGAACCTTACAGTTAACAAACCTGCGTGCTAACCAACAACCTATAAAACACATTGCTCGTTACCATGGAGTCAATACTGCCAACCCCACAGAACAGGGTAAAACTGTCACTGTATGTGTCCAAGACTCCAATGGTTTATGGGCATAGAAAACGCTATCTTTTTCCATGTGATATGATGATGACTTAGATGTCTTTAAAAGAAAACTGCCATGTACTGCCATTCTAACATCTTTGCTATATTGGAGATATCATTTTTTGGAGAATCTTCACTGAAGGGGAGGGAAAAAAAAGCATTTAATCTGAAGATTTTTGAAGATTCATTATATTCACTTTAGTTTCTACTGAGAAAATGAGGGTAGGTGATAAATTAAATGAAGGGGGAATATGGTATACAATACTCTGAGAACTAAAAATATGAGAGAGAGAGAGAGAGAGAGAGAGAGAGAGAGAGAGAGAGAGAGAGATGAGTTAATGCATAGTGAATCTGTTTACTGCTACATGTCAGGGACTATATGTAATTAGTTCCAGGCATGATCTAACCTTGTCAGTCTACTCTAGACTCTATATACATATATATGTATGTATGTATGTATGTATATATGTATATCATTTTTTACTTCTTTATTTGAACTATTTTTGTTCTTTATGTATTCCTTTATGGCCCTGAACAGTAAATATTTATAATAAAAAGGTACTAAGTGATGTTGCTTGGGACCAGAGGAAAAAAGACAGAATCTGTGTAACCATGTCCCTCCCACCGCAGAAACTGCTTGTAGAATACACAATGTGAGACAAGCCAGATAATGGCAACATTTCCAAAAAATGGGGGGGGGTTATATTCCAAAAGATCCATAAGAAAGTAAATGAAAATAGAACAGAAAGAAGAAAAAGTAGGAAGTGAGTAGGCCTAGATATTGATATCCCCACCATTTTATTAAAATTTACTCTGATTTTCATTCCTTGAGCTGAAAAAGTAATACCATCCTATTTCATGGTATTATGCATGTCTTTCATTTACTTCATAATTTTGATTATCTGTAAGCAAGTTAATGCCATGAGAAATTATACTGAACAAACCGATTTCACCGATGACTCTTGATAACACTTTAGGGTTTCACTGGCTGCTATTTTTTATCACTAGTCCTCTCTTACAATGTACTTCTTGTCAGTTTGAGCCACCAAACTAAGTAACAGACCATCTTAAGTGTTTCTTCTACCTATAGCTGCCAGAATATAAACCACATGATAGTAATTGAATTCCTCCAACTTGTAACTATGAGGGGTCTTATATGATTCTATGTATTTTACTGCCACCTCCTACCTCAAAATGCATATACACTTACTGAAAATTTCAAACACAAGAAATGTAATGGGAGGTTTTAGCTCAAAGACATAACATATTTTTAAGACCTTAAAAAATGTGTCTCCTCAGACTTGTTATGTGCTATTTAATATTTGGTAAAAATTCATATATGGTTGCATTTTATTTATATATACTTTAGCATAACAAAATTAGGTAGAAGATCAATAAGCACACTGTAGATTCTAATTAATTTCTAAAAATCTACAGATAAGTTATTTTGTTATGCTTGAATTTAAGTACTGAAACCAATTACTTTGCTGAGGGTATTTAGCACCTGAAAACTTTTTCTGAAGAAGAGCTTTTTTATTTTAGATTATGCTTAGTAATAAACCATTAAATTAGGATGCAATCTATGATAAAAGTATTTGAGACTATTTGTCCAATGAAATCAGACAAAATTATGTGCTTTTAATCAAAATTTTATATTTATAGCTCATAACATGGAGGGGTGATTTTTTTTCAGAATTCCTGTTACAATGCTGCCTTTTTTCCAATGCTGAATTATAAGAAAGTTATAGTGTGCTACATGAAGCATTCAGGTGTAGCACTGGAATTTTAAAACGGGTTTAAAGGCAATTTATATAAGTAATATACTGTAATGCACCTATTTAATTCTAAATAAACTTTGGAAGCTTCCACGGAAAAGTACCAAGTTGCCATGATAAGGTAAACTTGTCTTTTCTTTGCAGATATTTTTGGAGAAAATTACTTAACTTGATTTTCATGGGAAATATATCTAAATAGTAGTATTGCTGCTCATATTGTGTCACATTTCTTTTTCTGGCTGTTTCGAAGGAAATGAACAGGTTTGGGTGAACAATTTGATTTGGCTTCTCCTGAATGGTAGAAATAAGTAGTGTGTACATACTGATGTATTTGGGCTTTGCATCAAGACATTTTGACATTTTACCTGTCAAATGTAGCTCTTGAATCAGCAAATGACATATTAAAAATCTAGTTTAAGCTTTCAGGAGAAAATTATGAAACAATTTTAATTTAGCTCTATTTGTAAGAGTATTGCAATTTCCCAATGTTACCGGGATTTCTTTTATTGTACAATAAATCAATTAATCACATGAAGGTTATCATTAATAACCACCACAATAATAATATTATTTTAGGGTCATTATAATATAGATAGATTTAAATGAAATGGAAAGTATATATATATGATTGGGTAATTCTGTCTGCATGTGAAATAACCGCACACCATAGGGGGCTTCATAAAGTTCATGGAAGAATGGAATTTAAGGATAATGAAATTTTTAAATGAGATTTGTGAAGCCACCTCATATATGAAATCCATAGATTTACCCAAACTGAAAAGTTATAAACTACTCATCAAAAAATTGTCATTCAAACCCACTAGGAGATGATTCCTCAAGAATGTTTGGCGGTCTGCTTCAGAAAGAGCACAGCTATAGAAACCATTTGAAAGAGTTCTTTGAACAGATGGGTGACCGTGAGTCAGAATCCACTTTAGAGCAATGAGCTTAGTTTTTAATACATAAGCAGGGGATTACCCATTCATCCAAAATAGATTTGCTTTTCAAATATATGCATTTTTTTTCTCACAAAACAACCTTATCACCTTCAAAATACTCTCCATTCCACTTCACCCATTTGTCAAATCTGTGATTACATCCTTGGAAACATTTTTCAAACTCATCGTTTGGATGGCTGACAGCACTTTCCTCATATTTTTCATCACCTCTTCTACATCGTCACATCACTGTGTTTTCATTTCCCTTTTCATCCACAGAAACATAAGAAGTCCCACAGAGCAAGGTCAGGTGAGTAAAGTGCATAAGACAAGAGGCTTGAAGTTATTTTGCCAAGAACTGGTGCACTGAGAAGGTTGTGTGCACAGATGTATTGTTATGTTGACAAGACCAGTACCCTAGTCTATCACAAATCAGTCCCATTTTGTCACAAACTTTTAGGCCATCTTTTCAGAACCTCTAAATAGAAAAATTGATTAACTGTCTGACCCGGTGGAATGCATTCCAAATGAATTATGCATTGACATTTCCTATGACTCATGAAGTTGACAGATATCCAGAACAAGGTTTGCCACCAATCAACATTATACCGGTTGTGAAATGAAAAAATACACTTGAGTTTTACTCATAGGGCTGTCCTTGTAAGCTGTGTTCAACATCTCAACAGTTTCAATGGTACTTTTCCCATGTAGGAAACAAAATTTCACAATCACATGCTGTTCTCTTGAATCAGCCATCACATGCATGCACATACACACAAACACACACAAAACAAGGTTAAAGTGAAACTACTTTTATGAAAAAATAACTGTGGCAAGAAAGAACCTTCCCAGGTAATACAACTGGGTACACTAACTCAGAGCAAGTTGCTGGGTGCTGTCCTAGAGAGGGAAACACCTGCTACAAAAGCTCCACTCCACCCAGTGCAATTTGAGGTTTTTCGTCCAGATATATGGTGTCTAATACTCTGACTTCAAAGTGTATTTTAATATGGCAAAAGTTTCAAAATTCTTTCCTATGTTAAATAGACAAAGTCCTAAGAATAGTTTACATTTAGATCTCTGAACAATTATATAACTAGACAGATATTACCTTATGGAAAAATTTTTATGAACTTAATTATATTGATTTAGAAAGCACTCGAAAAGTAAAGGCATTATTTGAATGCTTCTATTCTCAAATGATTCTCTCCAAATGCCATACTCTCTTCTCAATGTTTTGTAGTACTTGCCAAGAGCTTTATCCTAAGTATTCCAATCTTTCATATTTTATTTCTTTAGTGTTTACCAAAGTTGGTAATATTGTGTTCACGGGATATTGGACTTTTCCAATGAGTGGGGGAGCTTCTAAAGCAGATACACTTTATTCCGGATTGTTGTCTATTGTCATAGGTGCACTGAGTAATTTTTTTTTCTGAATTAGAGTCAGTGGAACAAATAAGTTTGGGAATCTATAGAGGAGAATACTTTCATTTACCTTCTAGACCTATCAGGGCCCTTTCTACAGACTCTGGAAATATATTGCTAATTGTTATCACAGTTGATTTTCTTGAGTCTGCTATAAAAGAACGTGCCATTCTAGTCAGCAATAGTCATCGCTAGGATAAAGCACTAACAATTTGATGACTGGTCATGAGTTAATTATGCAGTTTTTAAGCATGAAAATAATCTAGGTTTTGAAAACCTTTCTAGATCACATTTTAGTTATCTTAGTGCTAAGAGTGCACTTGTGCAAATTAAACTGACGCACTTCAGTGTTCTTCTCTTATTCCTTACAGTCCTTACTTTTACTCTTTGTTATGCATACCATTTTATTGAACCCTTCAATAATATGTCCAGATATATGGTATCTAACACTCTGACTTCAAAGTGTATTTTAATATGGCAAAAGTTTAAAAATTATCTGTGTCAGCAGTTAAGAATTTTTCTATGAATTATCTGGCAAAACTGATATCCTGAATGGCTTGAGAATACCTCACTTGAGTGATAGCAATGTGTTTGACATTATACAATCAACAAGGCAGAAAAGAAATGTGATACTACATGAAAGTGAAAATTATTCTGAAAAATGGACAGAAATGACTGCTTATCAATTGTGGAGGATTATATAAATAGTGAGGTATAACTATTTAGGTTGGAAGTAAAATTAAAGTAATAAGTTTACTTTTGATAATACCTTCTATCATCCACTCACTTCTCAAACCCATTTATACCATCACCAAAAGGGGGGAAATGTCACAAAACCATTGTTAAAACTTCATGATGAATACCATTAGGAATATAATGAGGTTTCTCTGTTTACTTAAAATTCATGTTGCTAGTTGTTAGATGTTGTCAAATTGGTTCCAACTCATAGTGACCCTATGTTCAACAAGACAAAACATATTCTGGACCATCAGCCTCCTCTCAGTGATGTTGGAGACCATTGTTACAGACATTGTCTCAATCGATCACGTACAAGATTTCTTCGTCTTTTTTCTTGCCCTTCCACTTTACCAAGCATTATGTCCTTCTCCGAGGACTGTTCTCTGCTGAGAATCCAGAGAAATACTTGAGATGAAGTCATTTAAACCTTGCTTCTAGGGAATATTGTGGTTGTACTTCTTCCAAAACATATCTTTGTTTTTTTGGCACAGTCCAAAGTATTTTCAGAATTCTCTGCTGGTACCCTATTTCAAATACATCCATTCTTCTTCAGTTTACTTATTATACAACTTTCCCAGAAGCATATGAGGTGATTGCATGTGAGGGTCAAGTGCACCTTAGTCCTCAAAGTAACCTTCTTACAGAGATCTTGTGCAACAGATGTACCCAATGCAATTTGTTATTTGATTTCTTGATAGCTGCTTTCATGAGCATTGGTTCTCAATCCTAGCAAAATGAAATCCTTGACTTCAAAAGAGAATACTTACAGTCCAAACTGTTCATCATTTATCCTGGTGCTGGTATTGGTTCAGTTGTGAAAACTTTGGTTTCATTAATTTCAGTTGTATCCATACTGAAAGCAATTCTTTATCTCCATCCGCAGGTGTTTCAAGTCCTCTGACTTTCAGCACATAAACTTGTATCACCTGCATATTTCAAATTGTTAATTATCCTTCCTTCTATGCTGATGCCATATTCTTCTTCCTATAATCTAGCATCTCTGATTAACATCTCAGCATAAGGTTTGAAAAATATGGCAAGAAAATACAATTCTGATGCCCACTTTTCCTTATATAAAGCAGGCAGTATTCCCTTGCTCTCTTGGTCCATGTACAGCATGAGCGCCACTATGTATTCCAGAATTTCCATTCTTCTCAGTGCTGTCCACAGATAGTTATGACCCAAACAGTTGAAGGCATTTGCATAGTTTTATTGGACAGATGAAAAGTGCTGTGGCAGTCATGTGCTTATGCTAATTTTGTGATTGAAATGTAGGGGTGGAGTCTAGCCTATTAATCTGGAGATAGCCATTGAGTAGCCAATGAGGCCTCTGTGTGGGCATGGCTTTCTCCTGAGACTTCTGGGAAATCTCACGATATTTCCCTCGTGAAGATGGTTAGAGAGATGATTAATCACGGACAAGACAAGGTGGCAGTATTTGAGAAGCTGGAGGACCCAGCGGAGAGACCATACAGTTTTGCCCTGATGGAACCAGACCTCTGAAGCTGGGGCAGCCAGATGGAAACCCTGCCAGTGCTGAGTTGCTTCTGTTGTTGATGGACCCTGAGCCCTGGAGGCAAGCTGCCCTGCCAGCACCGGGATTCTGCACCCACTGACCTGTGACTTTGTGAGTCAGAAGAAGACTTTATAGACTGATTTGGGGCATATGGGTTAATGTCGGACTAATGATTTTGGACTGCACTGGACTGGGCTGGGATGCTTTCTCCATGTCCCATTCCTTTTGTATATAAACCCTTTCCTTATATCAATGTGTGTGTCCTTGAATTTGTTCCTCTAGTCTACCCAGACTAACACAAGTGCAAACTGGAAAGATCACTAATCAACTTGGTTTTTGGTTTTTTTTTTGCTTTAAGTGCCCATTTTCATAACATTGTGACTAAAGACTTTAACAAATCCTCGCTATCTTTCATCTTACAGATAATTTACAAGCTACGAACACAGACCAAACCAGAACCAAACCAAGCTCACCGCCATCACACCACTATCAATATACAGCAACCCTCTAGAACAGGACAGGACTGACCTGGTGAGCTTCTGAGACTGAAACCTTTTTTATCAGACTAGAATGCCCCATCTTTTTCTTGCATAGGGACTGGTGATTTTGAACTGCTGACCTTGAAGTTAAGAGCCAAATGAGTAATTACTGCACTAATAAGACTCATATTGCAAAGACACTCTTCACAAAATCAGACCACTTTTCTGCAAATGGAATTTTAGTCAGGATGTTTTCTGAAAGTGGCTATATTTACAATTTTGAGATTTATTTGGTGGAATGCATAAGGTTACATGACTTCTCAATGTTCATTTCATGGCCTTTTCTTGGTTCTTGTCATGATATCCAATGAGATAATTACTAGAATAGTGTGTCTGCTGCTGAGATCTTGAAAAGTGGAACATTGGACTGTGCTCCTATAAAGGAGAACTATGGTGGCAAAATCACTAAATAAATATTTTTAAATGAAGAGAAGAAAAGACCTTTTGCAGAATAGTTGCTGTTATAAAGAAAGACACAAGGGCAGTCTGTATGATCTCAATTACTCATGATGCTTCTGTGAAATTCATGCATAATAAATGCACACACCATAAAATGATCGGATAGTGAATTATCTGCATATATATGCACAACATAATCAAACTTATGTGCCTACTGCATTGTAACAGCTGTAAAGGGTCAGTCTAACAGACCTGTATTTGCTGAAAGGCATTATCTTATCCAAAAGCACAAAATGAGACACTAGAGTAGCCTTCTTTTTGATCATTTGTGTCCATTCAATGAATTAAAAATTCATTGCAACTATAACTTTTCTGGGGCATCACCAACCTCTGGTGGTGGGAGTAGGAGGCCCAGCCTTTGCTCCTGTGGAGCTGGAATTGAACCTCCATCCCAGTGGGCTGCAGTCCCATGCACAACCACTACACAACCAGAGCTCAGCCCCACAACTATAATTTGTAAATATATATATATATATATATATATATATATATATATATATACCTTTCCTACTGGAGAATTCTAGAAAATAGATAACAAATCACTCAACTGAAGCTCAACCTGGCAATTCTACCATCTTTAGACGAACTCTATTTAAAAATTCACTTTGAGATTTTCAGGAAAGTTCAAAGACCACATTTTAGAAACTCTGGTAACTTTCTGGAGTGAAACTGTCTCTAGAATATGTAGCATATAGTTAGCCAAAAGAAAATTCACTGAATCCTGAAATATTTGCCAATAAAATAAAATATAAAATAACTTAAATATATTCAATAAATTTTCATTTCAATACATGATTTGTCAATAAAGTATATGGAAATTTAGATTTTTTTCATTTTATATTTAATTGTGGAAGACTAGCCAACAGAACAGATAGTTTGGAATTGAACTAGCCAGTCAGCAGTCAACCTATGAGGGTTCTTTGAGGTTTTTCCTACCTCCAGGGGTCCTCAAATCTTTTAAAGAGGGGGCCAGTTCAACTGTCCCTCAGACTGTTGGAGGGCCAGACTATAGGTAAAAAAAAGAAAACGGAGCAAATTCACTGGGAGGCCAGGATGAGTTGGCTGCTAAGTAGGCCAGCAGCAGCAGCAGAATCACCCAGGGGTCCAGAGAAATGTCTTCTGCGGCCTGCGTGTGGCTGATGGGCCATAGTATAAGGACTCCTGCTCTATAAGATCGGAATAGGAAACAAGCCCAAGGATAAAGCAACTGGATCAATGTTTCCAGAGTGGCTTGGGGGAGGAGGAGGGCAGGAATGGAGTAATAAACAAAACCATAGAGAGGGTAACAGCTAGAACATTTCAATCAACAAGCTGGAGAACATAGAGATCTTGGTGGTATTGTAGGAAAAGCAATGTAGCTTAGAGGAATTAATGAGAGGCAGAAGAAGGGCAAGCATAATGCTGGTGCAAGAGGAAGGCCAAGGAAAACAGAGGAGATATCTAAGAAGCAAAGCTATGGCTATAGGTAAAAACATAGGTGTTTACATATGTAAATATATTAATTCAGAAAATAGAATTTTGTGTATATATATTTATATGACAATACCTTGAGGAAAGGGATGGACTTTGAAACTTTACTCAAGTCCTCTCTCAACTCAAGAACTCTTTGTTGTAACAATCTTGCATTCTTTGATGCTCACCCTCCCAACATGGTCACTGACGGCAAAATGGGTACAAAAGCAAATGTGGTGGAGAAAGCTGATGGTGCCCAGCTACCAAAAGATATACCTTATAGGGTCTTAAAGTCTTGAAGTTAAACAAGAAACCATCCAGCAGAGAAACAACAAGTCCACATGAAAGAAACACAGTCTGTGTGATCATGAGCTATAGACGGGATCAGATTTCAGCCATCAGAAGACCTCAAACCAAAAAAACCTGTTGGTCAGAAAAAGGGGGTTCAGAGCAGAGACCCAAAACCCATCTCTAGACAATAGGACCTACCCTCCAAGAAGGGTCACAGGGAAGGGATAAGTCAACCAAGCTGCAGTATAGCACCAATGAAACACACGCTATTCCTTTGATTCTTGGAGACTTCCTCACCCTGATGACCATAAGCCCACTCCTGCCTTTGAGTTCTGGATAGACCAGAGCATGTACAAGGACACAGATAAGAGCTTATGACACCTGGAATCCAGGTCAGCGAAAGCTCTCAGGAACAGAAATGGGAGCAGCAATACCAGGATGGTAGGGAGAAGGTACGGGAGGAGGGGAGGAAGGGGGTACCGACTGCAGTAATGAGCACATACCTCCCAAGGAGATGAGCAACAGAAATGTGGGTGAAGGAAGCCAGTGATCAGTGTAATATATGAAATCAGTAAGAATTTATAATTTATCAAAGGTTCACAAGGGTGGCAGGTTGGGGAGAGGAGGTTAAAAAGAGAAGCTGATACCTAGGACTCAAATAGAAAGTAAATGTTTAGAGATTGATGATGGCAATATATATGTACAAATATGCTTGATACAATTGATGCATGAGTTGTTACAAGAACTGTAGGAACCCCAAATAAAATGACCTTTAAAATAATACAAATTTAAGAGGGTTCTTTGACCTTCTCTGTTCAAAGTACAAAGCTCATATAGGGCTTAGGCATGCGAATAACAGGACATTCTTGAGCCAGAGGCATTTTTGTTGGGTGAAACTTGTCTCCTTTATACAAGATCCGAATGGCAACCTAGGCGGTGGATCTAGTCTCTCTCCCAGCAGCCCACCAATGGATCTTCAGACAAGTGTCACCAATAATGAGGGGAAACTAGCCAAATCATGAAGAAATATTTTTACTTCTCTACAAGACACCTAGGACCATTGGTGACACAGAGGATTCGCCATTGGGCTCCTAAGGAAGGTATCAGCAGTTTTACCCATCAGATGGTCTATGGGAGAAAATGAGACTATCTGCTTCATTGCATATTTGCAGTCTCATAATCCTATGAACCCTATTTGGTTGGTATGAGCCTGAATTAATTCAAAACTTTGGATGTTTAAAAATAAACTGTTTGCCTGTGCTTTTCTTAAACTCTAGGGTAATGCTAGTTTCATTGCATTAAAAATCAGGGAGTATAAGTGACTATTTTACATGAATGTTGGGTAAGCAGTCTATCACCTGGTTAACAGCTGGGGTTACTTCTTTACATCTTATTTTACTGAACAGCAATCATCTTTCACCATCTGTCGGATTCAAAATTCCTCATCACCTGCTGCTGCTGATTCCAGGCAATCAACCAGTGCAGGAGTGCGTGGTATGGCTTCTGGGTGGTTGTTGTGGAAAACCTTAAACTATTCTGCTGCTTCAGAAGAGAGAATCTTGACTAAAATGATTAATAATCCATCAAGAGTAAAACCAAAACTAAAGAGATAATGCAGCATAGTGTGAATCTTCTCATCTTCAGGGCATGAATGCATAATTCACTGGCAGATGCACCTCTGGGTGATAAGGAAACATTTAATTTATAGTACATATTAAAATATTTTAGATAAAAGAGAATAAAAACCTATGACATTTTTGTAAAGATTATGGCTAATAAAACCTTATGGAGTTCTATTGCTTTAATATCCAACACATGATATCACCAGGAGTTGGAACTGGCTTGATAGCATAATGTTTCTTTGATTTGTTAAGTTTAATTAGTGCTTTCTAGTAATAAAACATACTTTGTTACAAAATTTCAAAGGTAGTATTTGAAAATGTCAGGAGAGCCTGATTCAAGTCATACTCTGGGTAGCCTCTTAAGCATTCAAAAGGTGAACAATAAATAAGAAACACCAAAGAAGAACTAATGGCTTTGAGTTATATTGATAAAAAAAGGTTGTTGAATATATATCATGGATTTTTAGAAGCACAAACAAATTTTCCTTGGAAGTACAGTCAGAATGATCCTTAGAAGACAATGCTAGTTTGGACATGCTATTTTCAGGGACAGTCTGTTCAGAAGGGCATCCTATTCGATAAGGTAGAAAGTACGACAAAAGAAGGAACTAAAAGAGTTGAGTTGATCCAGTGGCTGGAACAATGGTCCCAGACAAAAATGATTGTGTGCATTTGTGTAAGATGACAGGGGGTGGATGGGTAGTTCTATTGTGTTTCTTCTAGTAAGATTGACTTGATAATGCCTAGTATCAACAGAGTGCCACTAAATGTAATTTTGTACAAAGTACTTGATAAATCTTCTACATTATCCATGTGACCTGACACATACGTCATGCTTACAAAAGACAGTATGTTTGGAAAAGCTTGTTTTTGAAATTATAATCTAATTTCTAAGTATCTAAATACTAGTATCTAGATACTAAAATCTAAGTATCTTTCATTCTTACCCTACCATTCTCAATAAAACATATTAGTAATTAGGAATAATTAAGTAGATAAGATACAATGTTTTCTTGGTCAGCTATCTAGCTACTTTGAGTTAATTAGATACAAGGTATTGTTAAAGAAGAAAAGGTAGCTTTAATCTTTTGTATTGTTAGTTTTTATTTTCCATATTGACTTTATTATTGAGTACACTAAATATCTGTCAAAATAGAGAACCAGTTGGAAATAGATCAATGAGACAACTGCTCTCCATAGTTTGCCATCTTCCTTGGAAGTCTTGAGTGGGCTGAGAGATGCTCACTGCTACATGAAACTCACAGAGACCCACCTTGTCATTCCCTCTGGGAATTTCCATTCTTATTTTCCCAAACTCTTTGGAACAGCAACTATTTGAGGAAATTTTGGATGTCTCCATTAGCTATGGCTTCCAAAAATCTGGATAAAATAGTACGCTAAGCAGAGAAGGCCACACTTTGGACTTTTCATTTTATTGGGCACACCACTGCTTTGCTGTCCTTCCCCCATGTTATCCCCCTAACCCCAGGACAGAGTATTCCAGCCTACCATAATTTCCTGCACTCTACACATGTGTGACCTTGGAATCTGAGGACTCACCTTCACTTTAGTGTCCCTGTGATATTTCCACAGAAACTCTAGGATTTTTATTCCTCATTTTTACCCTTCTCCTTTTCTTTACTCCTTTCCTCTTTGCCTCCATATCCTGGGAGAAATAGGAGACATGAATCTGCAGGTGTATATACAAATACAGAAACCGAACCAAACTCCCTGCTGTGGACTACATGCTGACTCATCTCATCTCAGCCTCCTGTGGTTTCAGAGACGGCAACTGGTTACCAGGGAAAGACAGCCCCACCTTTCTCCCATTGCGCCTGGTGGTTTTGAACTGCCCACTCTGCAGGTCCCAGCCCAATGGCTGTAGCCCAGATGATTCTATCACAGGTAAGGTCCACATAGATAAGTACTTTTAGGGCATGCCAATGACAGTTTACACACAAAAGTCATCCCTGTTTTAAGTCATTCTCATTAGTATTGCAGATTAGAATTACAAATGGAATGAGCATGCTGCAAGCTAGTAATTTACAAGGCTACGGGAAGGAATAAAAGACTTAGATTAATTTTCCCTGTATTCATCCAGTAGTATATCTTACAACTCTATCTTAATCCATGTCTCTAGGCATGAACAAAACAGACCATAACATGGAAAAACCTGCCAGTGGGGCTTTCTGCCAATAGAGAGTCCTACCTTTCAAGGGAGACTTCCATTTAGTGATTGTGCCACTATCCAAATTAATCAAGAAAGCAAACAACACACTGTTTTCTTATTGCATTCTGAAAAATCTGTTTGTTTAGATGTGCAAATATTACCTTAGAATGATCAGTTAGTTAGTAAATGTTCATCTTTTGGTAGATCTATTGAATTCTTAAAACTAACTTCAAAAATAAAAAATTTTGTTTAGTTTTCCTTCTTAAATAATATTTATTTGACTTGGGGATTTGGGGATAAAATTATATTCTTTATTTTGTTATGAAAGACTTGATATATGCAGAAAGCAAGTAGGGGATTATTTAGAATATTTGATTGAAGTGATAATTATAATTTTGAGACTTTACCTTAGTCAAAGTTAATAAAAGCAATTTTCTGTAATGCCTGCTAAATGGAGTATAAAATTAAACAAGAAAAAACTTAATTAACATTTAATAGAAATATCTTCTAATTATTGCTCTTAAGATAATAGATGCATATCAAAAGCTTCAGTATTTCCTAAGAATCATATTTCTCATGAATTTTCAAACTACAGTCTCCATGAGATTTTATTTTTGGCGGGGTATAAAAAAGCATACAGCAATGTTACATGATATTGAAACTAAGTTTTAGGATACAGAACAGATAATTTTTTAAGCTAATGTATGGCCTATATTAAGCAAAACATTGAAAGCTTTTGCTGTTTTGACAGTTAACTATGTATTACAGTTAATATTTATCATGTGACAAGCTGGCTAGGTCACAATTCTCAGTGATTTACCATGTGAGAAGTAATTATCCTTCATGATGGGATCTAATAGAGTGCAATCACAATGCTTTGCTCTTGTGTTGCTGGGTGTCATGCACAGGAAATGCCTCTAGGAGAGGCATTAAGTCAGTCACTTACTTGTTGGAGCCCCCTGTTGCAGTCGCTGTGTCACCTCATCTCATTGAGGGCTCCCCACTTCTTTTCTGTCCTTGTGCTTTACCAAGAATGATGTCCTACTCAAGGCAACGGTGTCCCCTGAAAGCATAAAATACACAAGACAATGTCTCTTCAGCATTGCCTCCACAGAGCATTCTGCTTGTATTTCTTCTGAGTTACATTTGTTTGTTCTGTTGGCAGTCCATGACACATTCGATATTCTTCACCAACCATGCAGTTCAAATGCACTGAATTTTCCTATGTCTTTCCTATTCAATGATATCTATTGATCCAGTTTTGAGGATTTTGTTTTCATTTTACTAAGTCAAAGATTAAAATGAAGTCTGCAATTCTTGCTCATCAACAGTAGATGGTTCAAGTCCTACTTCCAGCAGGTACAGTTGTACTACCTGCATATTACTGATTGTCAATATGCCTTTATCTAACACTGAACCACATTCTTCATATAACCCACCTTTTCTGATTTTTTGCTCACTACATATATTCCACAAGTATGGTGAAAGGATACAACACAGACTTACACCTTTCTTGAATTTAAATCAGGGGATAATCCCTTATTCTATTTGCATAACTGTCCCTTGATCTAAGTACCATTTCTCCAGGATGACCTGTGCAGGAATTACTGCTTTGATCAAGACTAAACATAGTCTGTTATGGCTCACATGGTAAAATGATTTTGCATAGTCATAACTGCCTGCATAAAGGTTATTTAGAGAAGCAAGATAGTAGCGATTACATTGCATATGTGCAGAGAGAGTAATCTCAAGTAAATGACCCAGGAAGTAGATGAGTTAGATGTAAAATAGAGGCCTATCTCAACTCAGCTTATGCTGCTGTGAGAACTAAAGAATCCAAAATTACCTGGCCCTATCCATGGTATTTTTTATCATTTCATATGTGTGTGAAGTTGGACAGTGAATGTAAGACCAACAGAAAATTGATGAATTTGAATTGTGTGGCTGGGCAAGAATATTGAAAGGACCATAGAAGGCCAAAAGAAGAAACAAATCTGTCTTGGAAGAGAATAGCCAGAAAACTCCTTAGAAGCAAGGATGGGGAAACTTCATCTCATATATGGTGGATATGTTTTCAGGAGAAACCAATCCCTCAGGAAAACATCATGTTTCATAAACTAGAATGGCAGAAAAAGAGGAAGACCCTTGACAAGATTGATTGACACCATGATTGCAATAATGGGCTCAAACAAAAGAACAATTGGGAAGATGACCCCTGATCAAAAAATGTTTCATTGTTTTTACAGAGAGTTTCTTTGAATCAGTACTGACTTAATGACATCAAGCAAAACCAATAACAAGGTTGTGCCTTCAAGTCAGTTCTGACTAATAAGAACTGTGTAAAACAGCATAAAATATTGCACACTACTATGCTGTCCTTACAATTTTTTTTCATATTTGGGCATTGTTGCAACCACTGAATACATACATTCATCTATTGACAATATTCCTTTTTTGCACCCAGATAACTTACTGACACCAATCTGTTCTGATTAATGGCAACCTTATTGGTAAGGGTAAAACTGGCCCAGTGGATTTGTGAGACTGCCAATCTTCTCTGGAGGAGTAGAAATCTTCATCTTTCTCCTTTGAAAGAACTGAGGACTTTGAATTGCTATCATCGTGGTTAGCAGCACAATACATAACCACTATACAACCAGGGGAGAAATCCTGTATTTTACCAAGAAAGATGGCCTTCTCAGGAATTATTCCATCCTGGTAACTTGTCCAATATCCATGAAATGAAATTTAATCATTCTTGCTTCTGAGGAGCATTTCTGTTGTATTTCTTTTGCTTTGTTTGTTTTTTGGGGGAGCATCGCTGCCCTCTGGGTGGTGTGGGAGCTACCCAGTGCTGCTCCTGAGAGCCACTGCTGGATTTGAACCACCAAGTCTGCGGACCACAGTCCCGCACTCAACCACTTATGCCACCAGGGTTCAGTCCTTCTATTGTACTTCTTTCAAGTCATATGTGCTTCATCTTCTGGTAATTCATGGCATATTCAATTTTTTAATCAAAACTTTTATTCATATTCATTAATTCTTCTCCAGTCAACATTATTTACTAGTCAACTTTTGCATATATATTACAAAGGATTTCTGGAATTTTATGCTATTGGTGTTCACCCTCTTGGGGTTATGGTATATATTTTTTATGTATAAAAACCAGGACTGATGACCTATAAAACAAGCAGGTGAAATAAGGGTTTTAGTGGGAGGGGAACAGAGGTAGTTGCTGAGTGAAGGAATGCTGACATCAACGGGTCAATATAGAAAAAGAATGCTTGGAAAGAGATTGTGGTTGCAAGTGTATAATTTTGATGGACCAGGTTGAATTAGGGAATGATTTTATATATTAATGAGTCCCAATTAAATGAATAAAACATTCAAAATAAAAAAGACTTCTTCTGACATGAACATCTGGCAGCTCCTTGTTAATGTTCCGTGGCAACTATTGTTGGATGATCACCAGCAAAACTTTACTTCTGTATGATATTAATGATAGTGTCATATAATTTGAGCATTCTGTTGGAAAATCTTTCTTTAGAATGAGTACAAATATTTCCATCTTCCAGTTAATTGATCAAGTAGCTGTCTTGAGAATTTCCTGGTATGCATAAATGAGTGTTTCCGGTGCTTCGCCAGCCTGTTAGAACAATTTCATTTTGTATACCATCAATTCCTGGAGTGGGGCGAATGCTTTTAGGTCATCTGGCCTCTTCCTTAAGTACTATATATTCCTGCTTATATGCTACTTCTTGAAATAGTTGAATGGAGAAAAAAGTTGGGCCTTTTTTTTCTTCCTAGTTACTTTGTGTATTTTTTTCCGTCTTTCAATGCTTCTTGCATCATTCAATATTTTTCCATAAGCTCTTTCAAGATCGCATATTGAGGCTTAATTTCTTTCATTAATTCTTTAGTTTAAGATACGCTGAGCATGTTCTTCCTTTTTGCTTTTCTAACTCTAGGATTTTGGACATTTAATGCTAATATTTTATTGTGTCTTCTAGAGCTTTCCTTTGGCATTTTAACTGCAGCGCTTTAACTTCATCCTTTCTTCCATCTGTTTTAGCTGCTTTAGGATTAAGAGAAAGTTTCAGAGTCTATTTGAATCCACTTTGATCTTTTCTTTCTTCTCTGTCTTTTTAATGACAGCTTTCTTTATTAATGATGTTCTTCATGTTCTCCCTCAGCTGATTATTCTTCAGATGGACAGAATCAAGGTGGGATGTGACCAAGAATGTATTTTGTCTTCTGAGGTCTTGTTCTAATTTCATCAGGACTTAGAAAATGCAAACTGTCTTATCTAAATTGTAAAATTTAATAAATTTCTCTTGTATCTTTTCCTAAAGATCACCCTTAGAATCTGGTGATTGAAGAAATGAATGAAAACTGAAAATTCTAAATCTTTGGACTTTTGGTTTTGTTTTAGTTTTAATAAATCATTTTATTGGAGGCACTTACAGGTCTTATAGCAATCCATACTTCAATTTTATCAAGCCCATTTATGTATATGTTACCTTCATCATTTTCCCTCCTTACCCCACTCTCCCACCCTCATGAACCTTTGGTAAAGTATACATTTTTATTTTTATCTGTAAGACCATCTACTGTCCCCCTTCACCCACATTTCTGTTGTTCATCCCCTGGCGGGGAATGGGATGGGCAATATACATCAATCAACCAGTTCCCTCTTTCTGCTCCTTCTTTCCCCACCTTACTTCTATAGTCATAGTATCACGAATTCCTTTCTGTTCCTCAGAAGTTTATCTGTCCTGAATTCTGTGTGTTGAGAACTCTTAGCTGTACCAGTGTACATGCTCTGGTCTAGCTGGATTTGTGAAGTAGAACTGGGGTCATGATAGTGGAGAGAATGTTGCATTAGATAATTAGAGAAATGTTGAATATATCCTCAGTGATATATGGCATCCTGGCTGATTCTTCCTTGTGCCCTTCTGTGAGGGGATGTCCGATTGTCTATAGTTGGGCTTTTGATCTCCATTCTGACACCCCTCATTCATATCAATGTTATTGCTTGTTTTAAGTCTTCTGATGTCAGATATCTGATCCCATTGACACCTCATGATCACATTGGCTGATGGGCTTCTTCCATGTGAGCTTTGTTACTCCTTTGCTAAATTACCACTTGTTTAACTGCAAGCCTTTATGACCCCAGGTGCTATATCTGTAATAGCTAACCATTCTACTTCACTGCCTTTGCTGACACACTATAATAGTTAAGGTTGATTGTGCTAATCTGTCCAATAAACACAAGTAGAATTAATTGAAGGGTGGAGAGATGAATGGTTCAGTGAGCCTCCCTTTTCTTGGTCTCTGGTCTCTTGTTTTCCAATGATCAGACTAGAGTGCAGCTGCCTGAGCTGGCAAGGGTCACTTTCTGCAAGACATCCTTGAGGAGAAGTCACATGAACTTAGGATGATACAGTCCTGGGTGCTGGAGAAGTCACTTGGAGACATCTGCCAGTGCTGAGATATTTATAATGCCACTGGGTTAAAAGATTTTCTACCTGCTGACCTGTGATCCACTTGCAATTGGCGTCATTGTGCGTGTTTTGTGAGTTTCAGGAGGACTTTGCAGAATGGTGACAGACATATCGGCTAAATTAGACTTATGGGCTTGGACTGGACTGGATTGGGAGGCTTTCTGAATGAACACTTATCCCAAATATAAAACCCTTTCTTATTTACTTTTAAACAAAAGTAAGTCATAGAAAAATGTGTTCATCAACTTATGGATCGACTCCCCATTCAGAGTCTATGCAAAATGGGCTTTATATAGAAATTTATTGCAGCTTTTCAAACACACCTCAATTATGTGTACATGTGTAAAATAGGATATTGTATGCATCAAATGTATTCATATAACAGATATAGTGGTATGTACTTAATACATAATATTATCTCAACTAAGGATATGCTCATCTTGAACTTATTTCTATTATACAAAAGAAAGAGCCACTGAAAATCCACTGCTGGATATCAGTAGAGCCAGCTTGAGGCTGGCAGCATCTGATGAATCCAAAGTCAGCTGCAATGTGACAGTCTATTGTATGAAAACAGGGAGTTTCATCCTCATTCATCAATTTTCTTGTGATAGTTCTTTTTTTAATTGTTTGTTTTGTCAACTTGGCTTAATTAAAAGTGTCTGGTTTGGCAGTCCAGGTTTTCCCCATAATGTGTTCTAGCATAGTTTAATCAACTCAACAGAGATGTCTGTTCTGAGCCCTGCAGGAACTCAGTTCAGAGTCCTGATGACATAACCTCAAGGGTTTCTGCTACTGGGTATTTAAGTAGTAGCTGTGGAGACCTCTAACTTCTTGCTTGTCTGCATACCACACCTCTTGCCTTTATCTCCAGTTCTTGATCAATTGGTTCACCATATTGCCTGTGAAAATGAGAAACAATAGGCTGTCACATTGCAGCTGACCTTAGATTCATAAGATGCTGCCAGCCTCAAGCTGGAGTTACTGATATCCACCAGTCTGTGGCTTTCCTGCTACCACTTCCAGCTTCCGAGTCCATCTTTCCAGGCAGTGGCATTACTCAGAAAGGAATGACTTACTTGCTCTTGCAAATATAGAAGCCTTTTTCATATGAACTTTGTTGTAATGTACTGGTTTTGTTTCTCCAGAGAACAGCTTAATGCACCTGCTTATTGTAGAATTTTAACTTGACATATACAGAAAGGAAAATTTTCTATAAATATAAAAGCCATTTATATAAAGTGGCATGAGATAGATTTATTGCAGAAGTATAGGACAAGGATGAGTTCATCACATTAAAACTTCTCAATAACTCTTGTAATAAAAGAACAAGCATGGATTAGGAAGCATCCAGACAGGGCTTCAACCCTGTCTAAATTACCACATTTTATAAAGCACATTCTGCAGTTTGGTCAAAATGTAGCACCCCATCATTAGTATCTCCCTTATGATCTAGTGAAATTTATTCTATTTTTAACATATTATGCTTTCTTTTGATGAAAGATTTTATCTGTTTTACTTTGTTATTCGTGTAAGAATTTTTTGCTTGCTTTCTTGCTTGTTTCATATCTTTTTCTGTATATTATATCCAAAATAGGTAAATATACAGAAATGGTAAGTAGATTAGGGGTTAATTGGAGATGTAACAGGAAAGGTTGAGTGTAAATGGGGAGTTAATACTGAAGATTCTAAGAATGAAGAAAAAATCCTAAAACTGACTGTTGTGATGATTTTACAACTTTTCTTATTGTGATTGAACTATTAAGTTGTATGATATGTGAATAATATATAAAAATGTTGACAAAATTCTGAAGTTTTTATATAAAAATGTTGACATTTAAAAATTGAAATATACTAATATATGTTGCAGGATCCCTGTATGACTGTGAAATATTTCAGTTCTAGAATTTGTATTCCTCTAATTCCTTATGCACTTTCACATTTATATATCTTTGTTTATTATCTGATTTCCCTACCCTAGATATTGTGTATTTATATCTGTCTCATGTTTGTCTTTTTCAAATGAGAATGTCCATTTTACAAAACAAGAGAACTGCATTTGAATGCTATGAAGAGGAGTAGTTAATAAAGTTTGGGTGAAGAAAACAAATGAATGCAATTATTTAGGAAATTATGTTGTCTCAGAAGGATTAGCCAAATTATACCTAACAAAGGTAACTTGAATGTTAATGTTTCTAGGAAACCAACCTGCTTCATTCACTGTTCCACTCACCCCCAGGCCACACCATTAATAGGCATTTGGATAAGGAATTGATTCCAATGCATGGTCACTCCATGCCATGCAGAGTACAACTGTCTTTTGGGGTTTTCAGGAAAGTGATCTTTCAGAAACAGGTTGTCAGACATCTGTTTAGTATTCTTGAGAGGCTAGGGAGAGGTTTGGATTTTTTTGGCTAGTACTAGCAAATTCAATTACTTAGGGACTCCATCTTTATTCCCTTTCTAATTCTTACACCTACAGTTATTTAAATTTAATGTATGGAAAATATTCAGGTCTTACCCATTTTCAGAAACTTTACCAGGTAACATAGTCTTTGGATGTCATGGAAACAACAAATATTATTTCAAGTCATGGTCTTAAATATCTTAAGGCTTGTAAAATAATTTTATATACATATATTCATAATACCATCCATTTGTTTACCTACACATTCATTTTGCTATACTCCCATCTAATCAATATTACATATATTTAAATTGTGTTTGCATCTGTCTGATACACCCCTTCCTCATCTGTCAATATATTGCCTTTCCAAAAACTGGCTCACATTGGCAGTATGCACAATTGGCTTTAGGGTAGGGTCAGAGCCACATTTGCCTTTGGTACCAGTGTCACCCCCGTTTCTCTTGCCACTCACTGCCCATGCAGTACTTGAAATGTGTCTCATAACTGACATGGCAAGGCTGGCACTCCCTTCCCCACCAGAGCCCAAGGAGGGAATGGTGAGTGGTGGTGGTACTCCAGTGCTCCCTGCTGTTTCCCACCAATTTTCCTGGTGTGGACTTTACCTACTCTCCATTTTCAGTCTCCTGCCATCTATATGGGCAGCAAGTCTGCTCATTGTCCTGCCCTGGCCCCCAGCTCCTAATGGCCCCCTTCTGTTTTTCCACCTCTGCCTCTTAACCTCCCTAGGATCATCATATCCTCTTCGGACTGCCTTTGCCTTCCCATCACATCATGTCATCCCCCAGATCTCTTGAATACCTTGTAGACAAAAATGTTAAGGACACAGATGGAATCAATCATAGGCTGTTAGCTACCACCCATCGTGTGGTAGCAATTCCTAAATAGGCTTTGATACATTGTTTGGCAAGGCCTTTGAAGGATACTTTTGGCCCTGAAACAGTCCCCAATAGATCCTGGACCACTAGAGGTACCTCCTGAAAATTTTTCTAAGCTTTCATAAATTGATAATGTCAAATAACCAGACAGGCAATAAGTGAAATGTAGGTTTGTTATCTATCACCTCCATCTTTGTTTGATAGAAATTACTCCTATAAGAGTCTGGGCTGAGCCCCAGTGACATAGTGGTTGAGTGTGGGGCAGTGCCCCACTCACTTGGCAATTCAAATCCAGCAGCAGCTCTCCAGGACCAAGGCTGGGCCTCCCACTCTCCCCAGAGGGCAGTGATGCCTAAAAAAAAATAAAATAAAGTAATAGTCATCTGGCTTCAAATCATTATTTTCAATCTTCAGTACTCAATTTCCACCTTATTTTAGTTCAGAAATATATGTCTAAACAAGTTTTAATATATTGCTCACATTGTCACAAGTTTGGTCCATTAAAGCCCCAAACCAAGCCCACTGTTATTGGGGTGACTTTGACAGAGAGTACCTATTTCTGAGACTCGTCAGTTTTTGAGGGGCAGACAGCCTCCTCCTCACATGGAGAGACCGGTGGATTTGTAGCACCAGCATTGTGGTAAGCAGTCCAGTGTGGACAAGACAGAACCAGCAGCACACTCATGAATTT
The DNA here is from genome assembly GCA_004026705.1 of Nesogale talazaci. Lineage (NCBI taxonomy): Eukaryota > Metazoa > Chordata > Mammalia > Afrosoricida > Tenrecidae > Nesogale > Nesogale talazaci. Next base: position 30,421 of record PVJH01007061.1, on the reverse strand, counting down.
TCTGTCAATCCAAATCTTATTCACATTCTTTAAATCTATGGGGATTGAACATTTCTCCTTTTCCTTCTCTATCTACTCTCAGATTTCTCAGAAACTGATATAGATCCAAAATGATTTGAAAATGTTCATGATGGTTGTTTTTCCCCACAATCTTTTATGAGCCTTTCCTATATTTATTATTCTATGTTTACATTTTTTCTTTTATGTTCATTGGTGAATTTATATCGATCTACTAATACATTTTAACAGACCATACTTTTTGTTGCAATCTTTGGCCTTGTATCTCACATAGTGCTAAGGATAAAAATCCTGCATTCAGAGAAATTTAATATATGCTGATTAGATATTTAAATTAATGTCTGAAAATCAAAAGGGAATGTCTTGCAAAACTGATGATAATGCAGAGGCAACTTGGATTAAAGAGATGGCAAGTCCTTCAGTACTCCTATAGTACTTAAGGCACAAGCTAAAATAGAGTTGGTTAATGATGATAGCGATATTATAGAAAATAAATGTGTGAACTTGAAATATTTTTTAAAGAAAGGAAAATGAAAAGTACATTATTATGGAATGACTCAGACTCTCAAAATATAACTAGCATATTTGTGATTATTGAATCAAAGTTCATGTCTAAATCTGGATATTGGTATTTTCTCTCACAACACAATTGTGTTTTATGACCTATTTATTGCACTTTCAATTATTCTGGATTAGAGATTTCTAAGGAAAATATATCCAGCACTCCTATTGTCTTCTAAATTGCTGGTCAGGATTTTATTTGCTGGATTGATCAATTTCCCAATGATGTTCAGTTGAACACGGTATGACTCCTGTTGAACACGGTATGAGTCTATTATGGCCATATACTAATCCCATATTTAAAAGAATTTATCTTCCTCACAGCATCTGCTTTGGATTTTGAAAAATATAATGGTAACTAAGCCAATATTCCTGTCCAATGTCTTGAACCACAGTGTTTTGATAAATTAATCCACACTAAGATGATAATGAAAGCAAGGAGATTGGATGACACTCTCTTCAATAATATGTGAGAAAGGAATGTTCTAGTATACATAAAGAGAGATTACAGACAGTGTCTGACTTACTATATATCCTGGCTATGATGAATTATGTTTATATTGATTTTTTATAATTGCTTAGACCACAATTGTTGGGATGAGTTTATTATTATTAATGTGCATAACACACAATAATATTTCAGTGTGTAATTTGTTGATGCTATCATTCTGAAATGTTCACTCATTCATGGATGATCAATGCCATTTGAAGTTCAAAACACTGCCGTATAGCAGGCTATGAAAACTTGGGGAAAATGATCTATTTACAGCAGAACTAATTTACAATGGAGTCGTTAGAGCAGAACAAGAGAACACTATAAGTTATAGACTATCTGCATAACTACTAGCTGGTTGGACTTTTGGATTTAAAGATCATTCAAAATCACTTGTATAAAATCCCTGATCCATTGTAAAAATGGATCGAAGAAGACGACAAAAATAAAAGTTGGTGGTCCAGACCTATTCAGGGACTTGATCTGTGAGATGTCAAGTAGTCTGTGTCGATACAAATTAGAGCCAAATAAACTCTATGGAACAGTTGCCTTCTGGAACGTGTGGTAACTATTAGTAAGAATGAACACGATAACAATGAGTTTGGGATAGCTTTGCGCTGTGCAATGGATAATACCCAAACCAAAAGTTCTTTAAATTACGAGAGGAAGATATCCTTGAGTGCTATTTTATCTCATGAGATTCGCAACAAATAAACCCCACATATGGTAAAACTGAAGAGGGTTTCTTACTATGCAACTAGGCTTAATTGGGAGAAGAAAACATTAAGCTATTAAAGCTTTTAAGCTGTAAATAAATAAATACACGACTATAGTAATAAATACATGACAATAAGTAACAAGGGATACCTAATCTTTATAACAATAATTATGGATTTTATGAGACAAATGCTTAAATTAGAAGCAGCCATTTGACCTCCTTCTACGAAAGCTGCCAAAGAAAACTTTGCAGGAAACGTTATCAGTACCCTATCTATAGCACCTAAATTACTGCCATGATACTTCTTAAAAATTAATTACCATGGGTTTTGATTCACAAAATGAACCTAGAAGATAGACTATAACTGTCCTTTTCGGCTTCAGAAAATTGAAATCTTTATAGGAGCAGACATCCTCATCTTTCTTCCTCAGCAAAGCTGGTGAGTTCACCTTGCTGATCCTGTGGTCCGTATCTCACAGTTTAGCCCTTCAACAGTCTCTTTTCCCCAGAAGTCCTTGCACATTCTCTTTTCCTGCATAGGACACTTAAGGAAACCTGAGTGTGACATTGATTGAATGAGCTCACAGAATGAAGGAGTCTAGTACCTTACACTTCTCATAGACTTTTTCTTTTTCATTAAAATATATTTCAAAGGCATTTTATACTTGAGTAGAGGCCTTGATTTCTTGCTTCAGTAAATGAGTGATATAATTTCTCAGGTATTATTTTTGGCTTAGGGTTGGAATCTTTAAAACAATTTAATACTTTGCAGCTATTCTAAACAATGGCAGACTAGAGGCCGGTACTAAGAGAAGAGTTCAAAGTAGATGCATCTTCTAACAAAGGATTTATGGCACCAGCACTGTTCAATCCCTATAAAACACCAGTTCAGCTTGTGAGTCTCAAGCCCTTTGGGAGCAATCACTATAAAAAAGTGTTTCTCAACTTGTAGATTGCAACCTCTTTGGGGGTCGAACGACCCTTTCACAGGGGTCGCCTGACATCATCGGAAAACATATTTCCAACGGTCTGAGGAACTGAAATAATGCTCCTCTATCTGTCTCTGGACGCTCCACCCACATGCAGATAGACTTACATAGGAGTACCTGGTATGAAGACTGTTACCCATGCAACACCATGCTTCAAGACAAGATTTCATTTATTTGTAATTAGAAATAACTGTTTCACAATATATAATTAAATATTGTCTTTGAGGTTAGCCATGATATTTTAATTACCTTGAATTTGTAACATTGCAAGTACGTCCCGCATATCAGATATTTACATTATGATGAATGACAGCAGCAATATTAGAGCTTTGAAGTAGAAACAAAAATAATTTTGTGGTTGAGATTCATCACAACAAGAGAAATTGTATTAAAAGATTGCAGCATTAGGATGGCTGAGAACCACTGGTATAAAAGAACATAGTGAGGGCTGAGCCATGGTGGCATAAGTGGTTGAGGGTTGGACTGTGGCCCACGGGTTTGGCGGTTCAAATACAGCAGCAGCTCTCAGAAGCAGCACTGGGTAGTGCCCACGACCACCAGAGATAATGCTGCCTCCCCACTGCTGCAAGAAAAAAAAATAGTGATTATAAGAACAGAAATTCATAAAAACTTGCTCTCTGCCTGGATTCTGAACCACTCAATTAGTAACTGAGCACTTAACAAATTGTAACACTTATACTTTCCTCTTCCATTTAAAATTATTCAACAGTTATGTCTGATCAACACACAATGATAAAAATACTTTACATTTTAAAATATATTTACTAAGTTACTTCTTTCTGAGGTGAAAGAAAGTGGATGCCTACTGCAATCCCTTAGTGATGAGTAACCTCAACAACAAGGTCACATAGAAATTTATGAAAAGAAGATCTTTGCAATTTACTCAAGTCTTCTGGGCAAGAAGTTCTTGATCTCAATAACTCTATTACTTGCAATCAGAGAAGGATGCAGGGACATCCTTCACTGGTTTTTCTTAACTATATTTTAATTAAATTAATATTTGAATTAAAATTTTAAATCAAGACTTTAATTAAAAATGAATTATGGAGTGATGTCAAGTAAGCAGAACAAATTGAATAGCACAGCTCTCTTATGTATTTGAATAATGCTAATCTCACAAAAATCTGTATTAATTACAAAGACTCTAATCTCCTAAAGCTGGGGTATCACTGTCATAGTTGGCTGTAGTTCATAATTCTTCTAGACATGCAATAATAAATTATAAACTCCAAAGGAAAAACTTGTCACAATCTTTCTACCTTATGGGATGTTAATATCTTGGTGTCTTTAGGTTGCATGGAGTCAATTCTCACCCATAGTGGCATTTCACACAATCAAATTGCTCTCTCTATAGGTTCACCTATCCAGAATTTCATTTGCAGAAAATCATTTTTAAAATACCAAAAAGTGGGTTGGGTTTAGGGGTAGGGGTTGAGGTAAGGGAAGTGGGAGGTGTAGAGGAAAAAAAGACAAACTTAAAAATTGCTTTAAATAATTAAAATACCAAAAGGCAAAAATCCAATAATAATAAAAATGTAAGACAGATAAAATCCTCTATTGAAAGAATAACAGAAAATATGAAAAAATTAAAAATAAAGTGACTCAAAAGAGAGATCCAATGATAAGGTGCTAAATTTTAATGTAACTGCATCTGTAATAATTCAATTTTACATGAATATTTATGTTAATCATGAATTCTGCATGATAATAAGGCTAGTAATATCCCTGGTAGATGTTCAGATGATGTTCACCAGAGACTCAATCTACATGTATTTTCTCTTCATCCAAAGGGAGCACAAATGATAAAATTTTCCGTTCTAACCTAAGTCAGCCGAAATCAACTTTACAAGCTCTCTGATAATCAGGGTATTCACACTCCTCCATTAATATCAATGGGAATTTATCTATTTTTATGTGTGAACAGTGCAAATAAATTTGGACTTCCACTGACTGTCAACCATAACTTTCTGCAAATCAAGTGTTCACAGTTTAAGCTCTTATGCCATTTCTATATGTAAAGCCTATAACCCTTTAGAGGAGTAGAAAGCTAGGTCTTTCTCTTACAGAGGATTTGGTGCATTTTGAATTGCTGACTTTGTAGCTGGCAGCCCAACACATAGCTACTTTACCTCCTCAACCCAGGTTTTCCTTCATTATGTTTTTACTTTACTGTTTTTCAAAACAATAATGCTCTCTATACCAATCTTTATCTCTCCAAACCCCAACAATTCAAAAGAATACAACTAAAATTCCTTATCGTCTTTATATTTTTATAACAAAACAAACACAAACTCACTGCCTTCCTCAATTCCAACACCGAGTGACACTATGGGGTTGAGTAGACTGGCTTCATAGGGTTTCTGAGGCTATGACTTGTTGTAGACTATGACTGCCGCATCTCTCTCCCATAAGTCTGGTAGCTTTAAACCACATCACTTTAGGTTAGTAATGTATTGCTTACCACACTGCAAACAAGGTAACATTTGTCTAAGCTACTATATTAAAATATTGTATTTAGACTTCATGGATCTATTCATCTAATTCTGCAGAATCCTGGCAATAGACATCAGATTATCTAGCAAAACTATTTTGAGAAATATTTTCTTAATTATAGTAACTTTTGATAATATATGTGGGACACCAAAAGATTTTTGACATGTTTATGACATCAGAAGTCATGTCAGCTTGCCTTAAAAGTGACAGGAGTGTAAAATGAAAAGCAACTGTTGTGTCTCATCCTTCCACATGCAGGAAAAAGTAGGATAAAACTCCTGTGCTACTGTTCTTCTGAAAAAACGGAGGAATCCAAAAATGAGAACTGTCCAGAGTGAGGATTATTGGACCAACAGTTGAAGTCACAGATTCAGAGATGTTTCCTTAACCACCCATTCCTCACTCCTGGACTTTAAACAGAAAGTTATTTACTCCAATTTTATTCCCATTATTTTCTTTTTTGAATGACTATTCTATGTCTGCTACAGGAATGTGTTTTGATAGTAGATAATGTGTTGTCTATTTTTCCAGACTGACATACAGAGAAAAAATTAGCCCTAATGTGTATTATTGTTGTGGTTGCAGGGGGGCATGATTTAAATGTTGATATTTGGGGCCCTGGAACTGATCCTATTTAGATTACATTTTGATCCTTGGATTAATACTCTATAGGGTTGATATTAAGGGATGTGTGAATGCAATATTCTGAGCAACGGGTTAATGTAAACACACCCACATAGCTTCTAATGCACATTATGCCTAATTTTATCTTCAATATTTTCTCTATATATATACATTTTGTTTTTTGTTCATGTAGGGGTTTATCTCAGATATGTTGTCATGAGGGGGTCACTCTTGAATTTTTTGTTATATGCTTTTCTGTTTTTCAGTATATAGAAGTCGGGATTGATGAAACTATAGGAACAGTAAGTAGAATAAAGTATCTGGGTGTTACATTGGGGAAAGGGAGGGGGTAGGTAAAAGAGAGCTGATGTCAAGGAGTTCAGAAAGAAAGCAATGCTTTAAAACTGATGGTGGTAGCAATTGTACAATACGCCTTGATATGATTGAATGATGGAAGGTGATGGTTTCTGTATTAACTCCCAACAAAATGATTTGGGGACAAAAGAAAGAAAATATTTGACATTTAAATAGCACTGCTGCCAAGTAGATTCTGATTCAGAACAACTTGAAAGAGCAGGGTAGAACTGCCGCTGTGGATTTCTGAGGAACTCCTTCAGGAGTCGCCTCATCTTTGCCCCAACGGCTTGGCAGGTGGATTCAAACTGCTGCCCTTGCAGTTGGCCCAATTTGGAAACATTATACAACCTGGATTCCATGGTGCCAACCTGGCAGATAAACAGATGTGGAATTAATTGAAGGTCAGATAGATAAATGGCTCTGTAAGCCTAGCCTGGTCGGACCAGTATGCAGCTGCCTTAGCCAGTTCCGTGCTTCCTCTGGCAAGGCTCACTTCATGCAAGATATCCCTGAGGAGAAGCCACGTGGACCCACCGCTGTGCAGTGCTGGGTGCTAGAGCATGCTGGGTGTGGAGACCCTGCCAGTGCTGAGATGCTTACATGCTCACTGACTACACTTTCCTCCTGCAGTTGACATCGTTGCGTGTGTTTCGTGAGATTGAGAAGGACTTTGTAAATTGGTGTTGGACTTATTGGCTTGGACAGCACTGGGTCGGGATGCTTTTTAATGTACATCTACCCAATATAGAAACCCTCTTCTATACAAAAAATTTAATCTTACCAATAAGAAAAGGAACCTTATATTGAGTTGATTTTGACTCATAGTGACCCCTTGGATCCACTGGTCAATTTGATCTCCCAACATTACTGTTAGCCGCCCATTGTGTCACTGATAACATCACTGAATCACTCGCTCCTATAGAAAGAATTCTAACTCAGGGCAGCTCTTTAGAACAGAGTCGACTGCTCCAGGGCATTTCGAAGGCTGTCAGTATTTTTGACAAGAGAAAGCCTCACCTTTCTCCCATGGAGGCACAAATCCTTTGAATTGCACATTGTGAAGTTGGCAGCCCGCTATGTCACAATGCCTCTAGAGGGCCTTAAATCACTCAGCAAAATTCCAACTTCAATTCACTGACATTGAGTCTATTCCAATTCATATCAACCCTACAGGACAGAGTACAACTTCTCCTGTGGATTTCTGAAAATACAAATCTTTATGAGAGCAGAAAGTCTAATCTTTCTCATAAATCATCCAACAGGAACAGAAAAGTAATGTTGGATTATGACACAGAGTTTGGCATGAATACCTGATATCATATTGACATGAAAAATGACTGAGAAAGAAATGAGGGACAATGACAAGTACAAAAGAATACAAATTCTCTAATCAAAGTTTTTGAGTCTAACATAAAGTGTGTTACATAAAGTGACTTCCTTCCAAATAGTGCAGAATTATTTCTACTGTTACTTACCAACGAGTTTATTCTGATACTTAGTGACCCCATGAGTGCTAAATAGATGATCCATAGACTTTTTAAAACTGAGATCTTTTGCAAACAGATAATCAGATTATGTTTCTGAAGGCTACTGGACTCCAAACAAAGTATATAATAAACACCAAATATATACCAATAGGAATTCATCCTTCAAAGTACCTAAAATAAATTCCTCAGAATGGGAACTAATCTTGATACTTTTTGAAATCGAGCTAAATCATACCCTATAGAAATACATGGTTAGGGTGCTGAGCCCCGGTGGCGTAGTGGTTGTGCGCGGGACTGCGGCCCACTGGGATGGAGATTTGATTCCAGCTCCACAGTGCAAAGGCTGGGCCTCCTACTCCCACCACTTGAGGGCAGTGATGACCCCCCCCAAAAAAAAAGAAATACATCTTTAGATCCTTATATTTGTAAAAAGGTCTTTAAAGTTTTAATTAGTTAAATTAAATTAAGTCTTATTGGAATAAGGTGGATCTTAATCAATACAACTTGCTTCCAATAGTAGACGAGAAATGCAAGGAATTATATAAAATGATGGCAAAAACCAGGCATAGAGATTACAGTCAAATTTCCACAAGCCAAGGAATACCAGAGTGCAATAGAAGATGGAAGAGACAAGATCTCCGAGAGCAGCAATTCTCAACCTGTGGGTCACGACCCCTTTGGCGGTTGAATGACCTTCTCACGAGAGTCGTCTGATTCATGACAGTAGCAAAATTATAGTTGCGAAGTAGCAACAAAAATAATCTCATGGTTGGGGCTCACCACAGCATGAGGAACTGTACCAAAGGGTCACGGCGTTAGCAAGGTTGAGAAACACCGGCCTAGAGTCTTCAGAAACAACATCGCTGACATTCTGCATTTTAACTTCTAGCTTCTAAAACTATGAGAAAATAGGGTTTGCTTTATTTTTAATTTCTTAGTTTGTGTCACTTCTTTAGAGCAGCCTTGGAAAACAAATACAGGAACAATAGCATATCAAGCAGTCCTTGAGTGGTTTAGGCATATAACTCTTAAAATAGCACCTGGTAGATAGTTAAAAATGAAAGACAGCTGCAGTAACTAGAAGATTTTAATTGGGAAAAAATTAAATTTCACATAAACAAAAATAATTCTAAGTATTTTTTTTAAATAAATGAATAAATGTGAGAAGTGTAGAATTCTTTGTAGAGAAGAGCAAGTTGTTCTATGAAGAAGACTTAGAGGAAGGTAAGATGTACAACAAACCCGTATGGAGGGAATGACACACGATCTTTACACTTGGCTGTGTATGTTTTTTCTCAAACAGGGAACAGAATGTTGCATAAAAGCTAGTGTAATATCAAATAGCATAGAGTTTCATAAATCTTAATCCACTTGGAGGAAACACTTGACAACCTGTGTCCTTCTTTCCTTTAAGATGTGATCCTCGGGGTTTTCTGTAAGATGGTGATATCAACAGACTTGCTGTGCATGTCGTTTATGACCAAGATATCTAAAGGTATGTGCTGATAAGAGACACGGAGCTCTAGATCTCTAAGCAAAGTTTGATGTGAGTCAAACACATTGGTAGATAGAGTAAAGGGGGAATCCACATGTGGATATTGAAGAGATCAGCAAATTCTCTGCTCGCTGGAGGTAAGCTTCAAGGCTCCACTGGCTTTTCAGGACCATCCCCAGTATCTCACAGCCCAAAAGGGAACTGTGGGTTTTACACTGGCCAATCATCAACTGAGCAGCTCTTCCCCCAGAACAGAGGAATCTCAGGTGTTCAACAACAAGAAAGGTGCCCAACTCTCCACACTGCCAGGGTAAGAGAAGGAATGAACCAACCTGGACCTAAGTGCACCCAGGTGTTGGATGGATTTAATGTCTCCCCACCACCTCCATATTTCAGGGGATGCAAGTCTTGTCTGAAATACTGACAGAAAAGGCAAGATTGACAGGCAGCTAACCAAGTGCCTCAACTGAACTATCCAAAGTCCACTCTGGCTCCAAGGTGTCAGAGGGGGTTCTGATCCATAAATGCCTGCTATCGGATGCAGCAGACTGGAATCTCACCCTGAATCCTGGCACTAGGTTCTGCAGATGCTCTCATCTTGAATGCTCTGGGGCTGCAAGAAACTGTGAAGCCTGGTTGGATTTCATTTTGTTTTCCTTCTGCCTTTTGTTTTGATAAATTGCCAACAGAATTGCAGAAAGGATGTCATCAACTCTTAACTAACACAGAAGTCAGCTATAAGATAAGGGTCTTCAGAAAAATTGTGACTAGTTTGCGTCTTGGGTTTTATTTTTTTTTTGGTTTTATATTCTTTTTTGTTTTGATAAACCAAGGAAAAAGGTTGCAAGACATTGGAATCACTTCTCCTTCCTCAAACATTCTGCTGACCAGAGACATCACCACCCACCACGATCACCAAGCCAGGGTTGTGTGCCAATTGGGTATGCTGACTGGGAATCGATAAACGCACACTGATGAATGAGCAAAAGAAGCTGCTAGTTCTTGCTTGGGCATTTGTGTATGCTTTCTGCTTGTGTTTATTGTTTGTTTTGTTTTTATTATTCATTTTTTGCACCATCCGAGTGAGTCAGCTGTCCTCATGTGACCTGGTCAAACTTGCAACACCAACGACTTCAATTAGTTGGCAAAAGTCACCATGCACTTAATGACCACTCGATCAACAAATAACACAAATACAAAAACAGCATGATATCTCTGCGGTAACGATCTGAATTTATAAGACTATGGAACAGCACAACCAAAGTGACCAATATGGAGCAAAAAGTGACAAAAGACCTTGTTAGGGAAGAAAAGGCATTGCAACAGTCAAAATAAATGCAAAAGAATGAATCTTAGGTATTTTCAATGAACTAAGCAAAAGAGAGCCATTAAAATGGGTTAATAAAATAGTAGGGAAACTCAAGAAAATATTTAAAAAGCAACCTGAGAAAGTAAATGAAAAATTATAAATCTTACAAAAATAGCAAGTAGAAGTCCACAAGTTTAATATGGAAAAATATAAGTAGGACATATTTTGCAAGGGAAAAGTAGTAGAATTATAGCAATAGTAGGCTAAGTCAATGTTTTTAAGAAAACTTTCTTGATACCAATCTACAAGAAAGTTCAAGAGGTGCTGGGGGTAAATTTCCCTAACATAAAAGGGAGAAAAGCACTGGAGAAACTAAGAGAAACATAAACTGTTTTGCCACTTTTTGCTCCATATTGGTCACTGTCAGAGTCAACATGTCATACCCTAAACAAACATTCCAATATTCATGAAAAAGAAACGGTCCTGATAACAGTTAGTAGGAAAGAAGTTTACTCAAAAGGGGAGGCAATAAGACAAATTTCAGATTTTTCTGAAAAAAAAAAGTCCAAAAGACCAAAAAATGCATGAAGAGAAGCAATGAAACAATGTACAAAAAACTCTGAAAAAAGAGGAAAAGTACTATTCAAGAGTCTTATAAAGAACAAAATAATCTGTAAAAGTGGGGCAAATAATGGAATTTCCACATAAGGAAAAACTAAAGGAATTCGTAAAAAAAACTTACAAAATAATACCAAGGAGAGTTCTTTTTGAGAGAGCATCAATAGCAGACATTAATTTGAGGCCAGGAGGTAAGACACCATCAACTCAAAGTCAACAATTTAAAGTAGTACTAAAAGAATGTGTTAGTCCAGACTGAGTTGAGAAACAAATCCAGAGACACTCACATATATGTAAAAGAGAACTTCAAATCAGGAATATACAACAATAAAATATCCCAGCCAAGTTCAAATCAAGTCTATAAATCCATCATTAACTTATATGACTGATATCAGTCCATAAATGCCTCTTCAGACCCATGCAACATGTACAATGATGCCAAGTGCTGGAAGGTCACAAGAGCAGTGGGTGAAAAGTCTTGTGGATCCAGTGGTGCTAGAAGTAGCTCAACCCTGGTGTGGTTAGCCACATGGCTCTGACAGCTTTTCAAATGCCTCAACCACCTCCAGGGCTCAAAGAGGAAGTTCTCAGAATCCTCATGAGAAGGCTGTGTCCCCAAGGAGGCATCAATCAAGTTGTGACCTGATTGATGTGTTACACTCTACTACTTCACTCTCTTTATCAAGCTGACGTGAAATGATGTAGTTATCACAAAGTAAAACAAATTTACAAGAAGGTCAAGTGGTGGAGGATAAGGAACTGCCTATGGAATAACAGAGAAGACTATGTCCTGACTGGAAAACCCTTTCATGAGCATTGTCTCACATAAGTTTGCAACTGTTAATTTCACTAATAAACTTCATAGTCACAAGCATTGTCCATGTGTCCTACATGCCATTTTAATGAATTTTCCAAACCAGATGAAAAGTGGAGATTGCTGTAGAAGGAATAAAATAATAGCTTGATGTTTTTTCACCTTTTATTTTTCGTTAGTCTATTTCATCTTTGTGTCTGAGACATGTTACTTGTCAAGAGCATATTGATGGGACTTGTTTTCTTATCCATTCTGCTACTCTGTGTGTCTGTCCTGGTAATTTTTATCAATTTATATACAATGTAGTTGTTCATAAGTACGGATTCATTGCTGTCATTTTGTTGTGTGATTTTGTGTGTGTGTTGGTGGTGGTAGCAATGATTTCTTTTTTTCTCATAATTTTCTTTGCTGAATTAATTTTGTTTGTGAGTTTTCTTGTCATTTGGTGTTTGCTGTTATTTTACTATGATTTTGTGATTTTCTCCTTTTTTTGACATTTTCTTTGAGGTTACATTATTTATTTTCTTCTGATGTTATACAACTGTCTGTGCAGCTAAAGAGGCTAAGTGTAAAGAAATATTGGCGACCAAATGATTCTCTCCTTTTTACCCTTTAGCTGGTAGCAAGAAGCCTGCTAACCTATTTCTGAGATGGCAGATTTTATTCCCCTCAGGATGGCTATCATAATTAATCAACCAGCTACCACTATATCTTATAATCCAATCAATATCTTCTCCATCTTCTTATACCGATTCATCAGGAAACAAAGCTCTTCTGATGGGAGCAACAAAGATTATATCTTGAAAGATGGATATTAAATAGTTCACTGCAATGAAGAAAGGTAGTCAAAAAAGAAAAGGAAGATAATAGGACTGTCAATATTATTTTCTGAGAAAATGGACTTCAAGGCACGATTCATTATGGTAGACAAAGAAACACATTATTACATAATGATCAAATGTATAATTGCACAAGAAGACATCATCAGAACAAGCATGTAAAAACTCTATGAAGACTCTCAAAATACATTTACAGAGTTGAATAGAGAAATATACAGTGCTACAGTAACAGTAGGAATCTTATATATACCCTTCTTGAAGAAGAAAAGAACAAATTGACAGAAAAGTCTCAATAAAGACATAGAACTAAAGGATACAATGAATCACCTTTGCCTCGTACACATACAAAGGACACTTCATTCACCAACAGCACATTTACATTATTTCGCAGTACACATGAAACATTTTCCAAAATATTCCCTAAGTTAAACCACAAAGTATGTCTTCATAAATTTAGAAGCATTGAGATATTAGAAATCATTCTTTTAGCTGGAAATTGAACAACTATCTTTTTAAGCTACAGAATAATTTAACAAATAAGCAGTGGGATTTAGAACAATTATATAACATGCAGAACTTTGGGGTACAGAAAAGTATCCAGAGAGCAAATTTTAACAATAAGAGTGCACCTCAAAAAAGAGGAAACCAAAGTCATCCCCTTAGCCCAGCATCTTCAACAATTAAAATAAGAGCAGCAAAATAAGTCATCACCCAGTAGAAGAAAAGTAATAATATAGATCAGGAACTATATCATAAATGAAGGAACTCATAACAGTAAAACATTAGAAAAAAATCAACAAAACAAGAGAGGGTTTCCTATTAATGAATCAGCAACTGTGGCAAACTTACCAAAAGAAAAGAAACACAAGAGGCAAATGTAATGATTAAGGGATAAAATGACTCACACCACAGTAGCATCATCTGGGGAAAAAAAGGAATAGCACAATACATTGAAGGACTGCACTCTGAAAAAAATTTAAAACCAATAAGAAATGAAAAAAATTGTAGATACACACTACCACCCTTACTGCAGGTAGAGGCAAAAAAATTCAACAGCTCCATAACAAAGGAGAGATAGATCCAATCATTAAAAACTTTCCAAAAATAAAAATGGGTAAAAATGCAGGACTACACTAAATTCAATTAAAATTATTCCAGAATATAGAAAAGGACATTCATTACCTTCACAATTAATTTTACGATGTAAACATAAGCCTGATACAAAAACCAGGCAAAGATATTAGCAGAATATAAAATTACAAACCATTTCCCTTATAAGTTTAGATGCAAAATTTCTCAACAAAATCCCAGCTAATGGAAGCAACAAAATATCCAAAAATCTATCATTCTTAAGTAGGATTCAATATTGCTCAACTATGCAAAGATGAGTGAATATTAGGAAAGCAGTCGATAAAATTATTATTTAAATAAAATAAAGACCCACATCATATAAATTAATGAAGAAAACATTTCACATAACCCAACATCATTCCTGATGAAATCACTCAAGAAAATAGGAAAAGAAGGAAACTCCCTCATCTTCATAAAAACCATACCCAACAAGCTAATAACTAACATTTGCTCAATGGACAGAAAAAAAAAGAGTATTCTTCTTTGTGAACAGGAACCAGACAATAATATCGCTGAACACCACTCCTATACAATATTGCTGTGGCACTATAGATCTATTAAGCAAAAAAAAAGTGAGGGCATCCAGATGACCAGAGAAGAGGTAAAACTCTTCTATTTCCAAATGATATGATTTTATGGCTATAAAACACCAGTTTCCTTGTTGAATGTGAAAATTGCTGAAAATAGTTAAAGGCTTTGACCCACAGACAAAAATCAAATTACTGTATACTAAAGGAACTCTAGAAAAAATAAGAAGAAAAAAATAATATTTGCTACTCAAAAGAGAGAATACTTAGGAAAGTACTAAGTCTAACCAGGAACATAACTGACTTGCATATAGAAAGGGTCAAAATGACCAGAAAACAAAAAAAGATTTACACAAATGGAAGACTTAGCCGTTCTGAAAATGCCACAGCTCAAACTCCCTCACTACCAAGGACTCATTGAAACCTTAAAGGCAGAGCAGCACTTCCAAGGTGGCTTTCCAAGGAGGCGACACATTATGGGAAGAGAAAGACTCTTCTTTCTTCTGTGCGGTGGCCGGTGGGTTAGAACTGCTAACCCTTGCAATGAGCAGCCCCATATGTATCACACAGCATCACCAGGACACCATTAGCTATGCAAAGTAATGTACAACTGTAACGCCATTGCAATTCAAATCCCCTCATCATCTTATAAAAAGATAAAAATAACTTGTATATGGATAAACAAAATTTAGTCTGCTTTAGGGAATAATTCATATTCATATAGCATTTTCAAATTGTTATGGTGAAGTGTGTATTTTCTGTTCTGCACAACTATTGACTCCGAAGTTAGGCTGGATAGTTAAATAATGACTTACATTATTAAAATAAATTGATATAAAATATTCACTTTTTCTCAATCTTAAAAGAACAATAATAACTGCTGCACCCTTAGCGCCCACTTTATTACTATTACCTAAAACTTAGGCAAGTAAAATTGACTGTGGTTTCTTATCCTCCAATAAACTAAGTACTGGCGAACCTTAATAATAATTTTATTTCTATGACCTCCTACTCAATTATTTTCCTCTTTTCAAATGTAGCTACTTGAATAGTTCACACACACTCACAGAAATAGTGCCTTTTTCCTTCTGTAGACTTAGATTCCTAAGTACTAGTCAAAGTGAGTATCTACTTTCTTCAAGGAAAAAGAGTTCATATTTCTTTTTAAACATCTCTGTAACCATAGTAGCGAAAATCTCCCATGGCCCCCTCCTGACAATAACATCACCATGTAGATAAATTTAACCTATGAATACTACTTTATTGAGACTATTTATGACCTGGAATCTGGTTCCAATGACTTCTAAAACTTGAAGTTGAAGAATGTTGTCAATAAATACAACTGTTGTGAATTTATGTGCTGTCCTTAGAAAGAGCGTAGGGCAGAAAAGAAATCAAAAGAGTCATGAGTTTTAGTATAACCGAGGCAAAGAGCTCTAAATGAGAATTTGTTTTAGGTTGATCTCCCCCACCTCTACTGTTTATAAACACTCCCATATGGGTTGCCATGTCTCCAAGAATGATTCTTTCAAGCTACGAGAAGTGAAAATATACACAAACACATGTACACCTTGGATAAGAAAAAATAAATAAAGCAGCTTATTTTCATTATTGGTTTAGCCCAGTATAAACTTTAGAAATATGATCTTAAAGCAGCAATTATGAAAATAAGGTGATCCTTGTATAGAGGATTACATAGTTGAAGTATGCATATTTGAACTCAGGTTCTCAGTGGAAATAAATTTCATTTTCTATTTCTTTTTTAATCTTACGTTTAAAGAGTCACCAAAGTATTGACAGTTATTTAAAGTGTGCACATATACTTTTTGTGGAGTAAAGTAGTAATAAGATTTATATGGTCAATCTGTAAGTAAGTCTTTCAAAGATTTAATATTTTTCATTAAAAAACTTGTATTTTGCTTCTGGTTTATAAAATTATTAAGAACATTTATGATCTGTAAAGAATTTTAAAAATAATTGTACAGTTTTACACTTCTTGATAAATCTATTTTCTCATCACTTTTTCCTTTATAGTAAAATATATTCTTTGCTTATGTAGCACATCACCAACTGCCAATGACATTTCACATTTTAATACCCTAATCACAGAATGCTATTTAAATATGAAAATATGGGCATTTCGATTTAGCATCTAGAGTAGTAGTTTTAATATTATTTTTTAATGTAGAAAAATTTAAAGTTATTTTAATGAAAAAAATGACAAGCAATCCTATCTTATAAGTATATAAGGATGCCAAGACTCTGTCTTCCATGCTTCAGACATGAAGTCAAGGGAGATCACTCCCTAGGGAAGGATATCATGTTTGGTAAAATGGAAGGAATACAAAACAGAAGAAAGCCCTTCATGAGATGGATTGATACAGTGGCTGCAACAATGGGCTCAAGGAAAGGAACAATTGTGAAGATGAAGCATGACTGGGCAGTGCGTTGTTCCTTTGTGCAGAGTCACTATGGCGCCTAACAATACAAATTATCTTCATCAACCTTTAAAAAAAAACAGAAAATTAACTACTAACTTGTTTTCTCATGATTTATACAGATGTGTAAATGGCACAGAAAGAAAAATGATTTGGATTTATTGCCAACCTTCTAAATAGAAATCAACATTTCAAATACACTATTTTTAGGCAGAGGTTTGAATCTAGTATGATTTCTACATATTCCAGTCATAACAGTCATGGTTTTTAACTGCACCTGTCTTTGTAGTGTGGTGCATGGAGTGTTACTCTTTTTTGGCCTACCATTTTTGTTGGTCTGCTCTATTGTTACTAGCTATTTGTATTTGCATGCGAATTGAATTGTGTGAGAAATCTTTTATCTTGCCAATCAACTCCTTCTGATCTTCATCTCCTTTTCTCTCAGGGGGAGTTTTATTGATCAGTTTCTCCTCGCTGTATAGCTTTCCCATTTACCTAGGTCTATCCAACTACAAACAATTAGAAAAGATCTTAAAATTCTTTCTGTTTACATACTCTTTTTGCTTTCCAAATTTTTTCTTCTCTTGCAAAACTATTTCTAAAGTGTTCCTGTGCCTCAAGCCAGATGTTCTTCTCATTTCAACTTTTCAGTATAAAATTTCTGAAAAACTTAACCTGCCTCCATTGGCTTCAACACTCACTTATAATTTCTTGACTTTGTAACCCATTTGCATCACTCTTGTCAAAGTACCTCATCGGCGATTCCCAGATGTATTTACAAATAGATTAAAGTCTAGCTCCTGTTCATTTGGAAACTTGAACAAGCTCTTCCTTTTTATCATCTTTGTCAGAATCTTTCATCCTTCCACATTATATCTTTGTGTTTGTTTGTTTGTTTTATGTGTGGCATCACCTCCCTGGTGGGAGTAGGAAGCCCCGTCTTGCTCCCAGAGAGCTGCTCTTGGATTCAAACCGCCAACCCTGTGGGCCACAGTCCCGCACACAACCACTAGGCCACCAGAGCTCAGCCACACATTATATCTTTTTTGGGGGGAGGGAACATCACTGCCCTCTGTCGGGAGTGCGAGGTCCAGCCTTGCTTCTGGAGAGCTGCTGCTGGATTTGAAACATTATATCTTTATCTTCATGTCACAACCTAATAATTCTGAGATGGTTACAGTTTATTGTGTCAAACTGGCTGATAAACACAAGAGGGATCAATTGAAGGGCAGAGAGATAAATGACTTGGTAAGTCTCACCTTTCTAGTCCTCCTGCTTTGTGATGTTCAGACCAGAGTACAGCTGCTTTACCCCTTTATCTGTGTTCACTGGCAAGGCTCACTCCCTGCGTACTGTCCCTGAGGAGAAGCCACAGAGTACGACCACAATGCAGCCCCTGTGTGCTGGTGCTGCCACGTGGAGACCCCTGCCTGCGCTGATATGTTTACATGCTCACTGATTCGGCTTTCCTCCTTCAGTTGACGTCTTTGTGTGTGTCCTATACCCAGACTAGCATGCAGTCTCTTGACTCCCATCTCTTTATTATCACTGGCACTACCTTAGGTTAGACTTGCAACCATCGTTGGGATCAGTTCACCAGACTTCACTTCTTCTAGTACAGCCTAGATACATTGACAGCAAAGACTATAAAAATTACAGCTTGCATACATTGATCACAATGGCTAAACTTTATAAAAATGAATAATGCACTTATTTTGTGTTCCTTTTAAATTTTAATTCTTTAAAACACTATTGCACACAACTGTTTCCTTCTTTCATGAAGTGAACTCCATGAACTTTTATAAATTCTCCCTCCACTGAAAAATTAATATCTTCTCACATCCCACTAATAACTGCTAATTCAGGCAGAACCATGCTCACACAGTTCAAAATGAGATTTGATAGGCTTTTTCAATCAGAAATTATTTATCTTTCTCTGACAAGGCAAACATGGAATTCAATTTCTTGAAAGGAGAAGAACAACCTGTCTCTTCTGCTGTCAGATTACTTTCTTCAGAATTCCTGCTCATAATTGTTTCCCCTATCTTATAAAAATTACAGCCTACATACATTGGTCACAAAGGCCATCTTTATAAAAATGAATAAATACACTAATTTTGTGTCCCCCTTAACCCTTAATTCTTTAAAATTATTTAATTCTTCAGAATTCCTGCTCAAAATAGTCTCTTCTATCTTCGTTCCATGACCGTAACATAACATTTTATACAATAGCTTAACTATGATGATGACATGAGGTGAAAACTATTGACTGTATCTGTTGATCATATACAGCATCCTAATAACTTGTATGTAGTATATTATTTAATCATCACAACTACCATATGTCCATCAATATCCTCATTTTACTCTGCAGAGAGAGAGCTGTCTTATTTAATTATCAGATTTATTCAATTATTACATAGTCAAGTTACTATTTAATCTAAAAGCTTCCTGAATGTAGACTATGAATTTATTTTTTTCTGTCACATTATGTAATTCCATATTATCTAGTGCTTTAATTCCAGGTCCCCTATCAGTGGAAGAATATATGTGATTTTTATTGATGAAGTGGATCTCACTCTCTGAAATGTATTTGCACTAATTTTCAGTCTTCCTATAATACATTGCAGTTCATGAAGTACAGTTAATGAAATATTTGTTTACACCTTTTACTCTTCTCGTGTTTTATATAAAGTATATACATATTTGAAGCCCACTGTCATTGAGCCAATCAGGACACATAACAAACTGACTGGTATAAAGGATTTCCAAGACTAGTTATGTAGAGGAGCAGACAGCTCATTTCTTTGGACCCCGGGGAACAGCTAAAGGATTTCAACCATTGATGGATGTTTGGTCAGCAGTCCACCACTGAGTCCACTGCACCGCCTGGAACCTAGAAGTGTATGGATGCTTCCTGGTAAATGAGGATCAACCTGCAGTTTCTTGCCCTGTGCTCAGAATGCACCCCAGCCACCTTAAATGTTGAAGCCCACAAGCTTGCTGGAGGTGGAGACAGAAAGGAAAGCCAGCACACTGTACTCTACGGTCTCTGTCTGACATCTAGTGGCTGCGATTGGAAAATTTGAGGAAGTAGTGCCAGGAACTAGATAGATGATGGTTTTAGTCGTCTTTCCTAAACGACAGGAAGAGGCTACAGAGATGTGACATCATACACTGACCAAAAGATTTAAAAGAAAAGATAAGAAAGTTCTTTCTTTGTGCCCTATGTTTTAATTGTGTGCAGAAAATAGGAATCTACATGTGATTAATAATCTATTCTCTCTGGGCTTAGGACACCTAACTTTACTGTATTCTTGCCCACTTTTGATAAATATGAGGTATACATATTAAACCCCCATGTAAATAAGCTCCCTTGTAACCACCCCCATACCCTCTATTTGACAACAAATGTTCTGGATATGCACAAGTAGTACATATAAATTCTCACATGCAAACTCACTGCTGCCAAGTAAATTCCAACGCGAGTGGCCCTAGGGGACTGGGTAGAACTTCCCTTGGGATTCTTTATGGGAGTAGAAAACCTTATCCTGCTCCCATGGAGCAACTGGTGGTTTCAAACCGCTGACCTTGCAATTAGCTGTCCAAAGTATCACCACAATGCTACCAGAGATGTTAGCCTTGAAGGTGTTCCTTTAAAATCTAAAGTTCTAATATTTAAAAGATATAGATTCATATACATAATCAGTAACCTTTAAACGGCTATACAGCCAAGAAATGGTTCAACTTTGAGTGCCTCTTTTGAACAGAAGCTGAATGTGTGTCCTGTGTGTCTCAAGGCTCTGCTTGGTAGTAGTTAATATTACAGGGGATGAAAAATAATACTTGATCTCTCCCAAGAAAATTTACACTTTCAATATCTGAAAGGTAAATAATAGAACTGATGAATTAGCAAAAGAATTGTGGAGAAGTTAGATTTGAACTGAGTCTCAGTGGACAGATCAGCATATAAAAAACTGTTCAAGCAATAGACACTGAATCCAGAACAAGTGCATTAAAAGGTTGACTCACTGCTGAGCCTATGTGAGCTTTACCAAGATCTCCAATTGTTCTACATCTTAGAGTAAAGCGTAGAGCACTTCTTCATCTGTATACAGAACTAAAAACCTTGTTTCTATATCACATCCATTACCTAGCTGACATTTTTGTACAGTGATTGCTTTCATGTTGCTAGTAGCCTGGTTGGTATGTCACCATTATTTCAAAACCTAGCAGAATCATCCATGATGGACAGTGTATACTGTATAGGGAACACAATAATTTGAGAATATGGAATACATGAATGAGAATATGACATCAGAATTAGAAGAAGCTCCTTATCAACTTGCAGCACAACACTGTGCTTACTGAAAGCAATATCTTAGGACACTTGCTGATGAATATTAAATACCACAGTATGGATTGTGACTTGGTGTAAAGAAAACCCAAATTCTCACATCTAGACCAATGGACAAAATCATGATTAATATAGAACCTTGAAAGTGTCAAATACTTCATTTTACTCTGATCCACAACTATCACTCAAAGAAGCAGCAGTCGACAAATTGAAAGACCTATTTCATTGGACAAGTATGTGCTGCATAAGACCTGTTTGAAGTGTTAAAAAACAACATTGTCACTTTAAGGACTAAAGTGCTTCTGTCCCAACCCATGATATTTTTTACTTGTGAATACTAGACAATGAATGTGGAAGAGAAATGAAAGTCAATACATTTGAATTATGGTATTGATGAAAATAGTGTACCACGGGCTGCCAGGTAAACAAAAACCATGTCTTATAAGTAGTACAAGCAGAATGTTCCATAGAAAAGAGGATGAAAAGACTTCATACCACATATTTTGGACATGTTATCAGTAGAGACTGGTGCCAAGAAAAGGACATTCTTGAGCAAGTACAGGGTCACCAAGAAAGATGAACCTCAGTGAAAAGGATTGCTACAATGATTTCAAGGATGCTCAACCATAACAACAATTGGGGAGATGACACACTGTTATGCAGTGTTTTAATCAGATACCTATAGGCATGCTATGAATCAGGCATGACTTAAAGGAGCCTATGAATAACATGAGCTACTCAAGATGGACAGTTTTCTGTATGTCCCCGGCTAAGGAAAACAAGGAAGAAAATCCCAACCATCTTCTGAAAATGGGCCTGTCTATTGAAACCTTATAGATCACAACAGAACATTGTACAACTCACTGGATTTCATATCAGCAGGGAGATCAGTCACTGGCAAACATCAGGTTTTGTTAATAGAGAGCCGACCAAGGTCAGGGAGAATCTCTGTGAGACGAACTGACAAAATAGCTGCAAGACTAATCTCAGACATGGCAGCAATTGGGAAAATATTGTGGAAGTGAGCAACATTGGATTGTTGTACATAAGTTAATATTGAGATGAAGTCCAGAAATTACCTTCTTTCTATCTATCATCTATCTATCTATGCATCTACACATCTGTCATCTATCTACAGAAGATGCCTGCAATATTGTATGTAACAAAGTAAGAGCTACAGATTTTTATATAAATAGAAATGAAAGCCTTCAAATATTATTATGTGAGAAAACACAAAGGGAAATGGGCCATGAGAAAAATAAGAACAATGAAAAATACCATATTCCTCATTGCTAATCATCTCTAAGCTAATTTGATAAGTGATTACAAACATCTTATGGCACCCCATTTACAATTCATAAGCTATCTGTCTTTTGAATTTACATCATGATAGTGAATCGGATGTCCTTGAATGATGGGGATTAGTAATGAAAGCTATGTGTTCCCTTTGTTACAAGCACTATGCTAGTCCCCAAATGAGCCAAATTAAACAGAAACATCTTTGTATACACCAACACTTAGGACATATCTTGAAGAACAGTAACTTTCTCTATGTGTTTTAAATGAAAAAAGTCAGTCAGCACAAATTTAGATTTGTAGAATCAGTTGTTCAAGATTATTGTATCAGCAAAACCTAGAACTAGCCTCTGGAATGAAAAGTAAAAAAGTATCATTCCACATAGGCTCAAAGGTAACTTTGTTGAAGAGGTGGGTTTTCTCTCACTCTTTGAAGTGAGAGCGGGTGAGTGCTTGTTCAATCTGCCGGCTTGTGATGAGTGAGCTGCTGGGGAGATTGATGACGGATCTGAAGGCCCACAGAGGTTGTTTTGTCCCTTGCTTTGGGAAGCTTGGTGATAATTAAACCCCTTTCCCAGAAAAGTCTTTGTTCCTGACCCAAGTATGCTATTCAAGAAGAACCAAAGTATAGACATTTTTAAGTCCATCTGAAATCTACTCTCATTTTCCTGATATATGCATATTGGTAACCGAACAAATTGTTTCCTAAGAAATGTGTGTGTGTGTGTGTGTGTGTGTGTGAGAGAGAGAGAGAGAGAGAGAGAGAGAGAGAGAGAGAGAGAGAGAGAGAGAGAAAGTAACAGAGAAGAACAACATGTGCATGTGTGTATGGGAGGAGGGGCAGACAGAGTGTCTGAATACAACAGAGAAAGGTAGTGGAGGAAGAAGGGAGTGGAAGGTTGCAAGAGAGGGGGTTAGAGAGAAGGGAATACACTGAAAGAAACAAATGCTATGCATTTCTTAGCCTGCATACTGATGTATTTCTAGAGAGCTCAGCATTCATTCACTTTGTCAGGATCATTTAGTCTCAAGCGTCTTCTTTGCCTCCTTGGTATTTACCCACAGCAGATAGCTGACCAATTTAAGTGCTGACCTTATGCCCGGTTAGCATCTCCACCCTTGATATTTAACAGACCTGAACTAAGCAAAGCATATTCAGTTGGAGTCATTTTAAGTATTTGGACACTTTTTAAACTCCATGTAAATGTTCTGGTTAAACCTTATTTCCAATAGTGAAGGAGTTGTAGTCTGAACAAAGTGCCTACCCTGTGATCGTTTCTCAATAAAGATCATTGAATGATTATCATAAATGGGAAATATCCATACTGCTTGAGAACTAACCAACTGAACAGGAACATGCAGTATTCATTTAAATCTAAACAAGAAGATGATATCAAAATGATGTTATCTGTATTTGCAGTGATTGGGGCTGGTTATCCCTTTTAATTTTTTCTATAACCATTGTATCTCCCTTAAATATTGGCAGGGACAAATTTGTTTATATATTATACCTACAATCATTTAAGAATACAATCAACATTCTGCACATCCTGCTTCATAGAAAACAGGCTATACTTCATTAATAGGCCTAAATATTTTAGGTATACTCAGCATTTTATTAAAATTGACTCAAGATATATAAATTGTTTTATTATAATCAGTTTCATTTTGTCTCTTCTCCTTAGTATTTGCAATGGAATTTAATTTTGAAAATACATTTTTATATAAGCTTTTAAATGCTTAATATTATCATCAATTTTTGATTTTTAAAGAACCAAACATCATAGGTTCATAGAGATTACCTCAATTTTATTAGTCAACTCCCAATTTGCTGTAATTGTGGAATGCTCTGATTACAGAATCCCTGGATGGTGCTAGCCCTTGATAATGATCAATTACTTGGGGAGAAATGTGGATGGTGATTTAAAACTGTAACTGACTGAAAATAGAATGTTGCTCTGCAATGATTGTGGGTTCCAAGGCATTTTTACATTTTTCTTGACCTCCCTCACTCTCACTGTCAGTGAAAATGTGAGTTTGGGCGAACACTTGGATCAGAGCATTGTTTGTACCTAATCAGAGTAACATACTCTGGAAAGTCTAGTTTGTAGAAATAAACACATTTCTTCTTTCTGCCTCTGTCCCAACTGAATAAATTTTCTAGCATAAAATAATCTTCTTGACACTCATGCTTTTTCATTCAACAGGTGACACCAACTTTGGCATGAAAACGTTCAACCAATGCAATCAATTGAGATTGCTGAGGAGTTCAAACCTCCCAGCAGTCTCATAGGAGGTGAAACACTGCCATTTGCTCCTGTAAAGATTGGTGCCTAGGAAACCCCACATAGACTAGATTCTACTCTATTACAGAGTCACTCTGAGTCAGTATCCGCTGGATGAGAGACAACACAGCTCATGGAGAACTAAAAATTAAAAGGGATAGCAATATACCTTTTCAACAGGAAGAGTGCCATCAATGGCACTGAACTGTACATGATGAAGTTGTTGACTCGGTGGATTTTTGTGTGAATATTTTGCCAAAATGGGAAATAGATTACGAATAGTAATGAGTAAAGGGAAAAATAAAATGTTCTAAAGATGATTGCAGTAAAGTTATACAACTCTTCTCAGTGTGGGTGAACTTTTGCATTGGATCATATATGGAAAATATGCCAGGAAAGCTGTTTTTTTAAAAAGAAATATGTGTCAAATACATATACACCAAAATAAAGCTCCTTGACTTCCAGGTCCTTGGGTGTTGTAAACTGTTTGACTTTGATTGTTAGCTGCAAGTTTTATGGTTCAATTCCAAGAAGTGGTGCCAAAAAGAAATACTGTCTATCTACATCTGTAACCCTAAAATAAAAAAAAAAAAAGAAAAGAAAAGATCTCAATAGTCAGTTCCAACTCAGTGAAACAAGTGACTCCATGTGAAACAAGGGAACTATCTCATAAGATTTCCAAGACTATAATCTTCACTGTAGCAGATCATCATATATTCCACCTGTGGACTGGCTGATGGATTTAGGCCAACCACATCACAGTTAGCAGCAGAGTACTCAGTCACTTTCCCTCAGCCAGTGATAGATAACCCTTTGATAGCCACAGTAGTTCTGTGAGTCAGAATACACTCAATTGCAATGACTTTGACTGCTCTCTTGATTTCCCTAACTTCGGCCTACTACAAGGTTAGCGTCCTACAGTGAAACAAAAAGCCAAAGGACTTTTTCCTTCTTTATTGACTTTACATAGCATTCCTTTTTCTTTGTTGCTGGGTCAATCAAAGGGGAATTAATATTGTGTTGCCATGGGCACTGGGTTGTATTGAAAGGACATGTCAGTCACATGATGAATATTGAATGTGGACTTATAGAATGTTATTAAAAATTGCACCAAAAGCTCTCCTGGGTTCTTATCCTTTTGTTCTCTGAAAAAAATCGGTTAAGAATTTAATTGTTTCCACCCAAGATGTATTTTCAAAGTTAACCCTACATTTATAGGTCTTATCTAATCTAAACACTTCTTCTGGTGCACTCTAATGTAACTCTTCAATCAATCAGTAGTTTGAGACAGAATCATGTTGAAGCCACAAGGGAGCAGGCTAGAAACAGATGCATGCCAGCACAGAGTTAGCTAGACACTATTCACAAAACGGAGTACAATATAGGCAGATGAAGCTACATGTTGAGTGACTCAAGAACAGACATGTAGTGTCATGGATTTTATTCCAATTCCCAGAGACGTTACAGCACATTCTAGAACTGCTCCCTCTAAGGCTGCAATTCTTTACAAGAACAGAAAGGCTCATATTCTCCTTACATGTTGGGGAATCCAACACTGACCATTCCTGGGCAACAGGACAATTTTTTGTTTCCAGGGATTTTTCTTTCTCAGTTCACTTAGCTACAGAGAAATCTTGCTTCACTTCTCCTTCATGAACGATGGCAGATGAATGAAGCTCCAGTCACACAAACTATCTCTTCAAATGAAATTACTGCTTTTGCTCACCCATTTTCTTATATAATGGAAAATGTACTAAACTCAATAGAGTAGACATTGGGCTGTCCTTTGGGCAATCCTGTGCAAATTCTAGTCTCAACATAACTTTTAAAAAATGGATGGAAGGTTATGTGTGTATGCTGGCAGAAATTTGGCAATATATATTTTTGTTTCATAATAGGGATCTATGGGTTATGAAGCAAAGTATGCAGAACAAGACTTGAAATATGTGAAGTAATTAATTTCCATGACTGTTATCTATAAGCATAAATTGACATGGATTTTCAGGCCTGTGTAATTCTTATGGTAAACATACTTGAGCTCAAGAGTTTTATGTGTTCTCTTCACTTTCGTGAATCCCGTGGATAATCATTCCTCATGATAGAGTGATAGAGTTACCCTTGACTTAAGATCTTTCCAACGTGATCTCTAATAATGACATTTGCATTCTTTTAGTTTGGGAACATCAAAGCAACAGGAATAGAGGCCTGGTTCAATCTGCTGCATATGTTGAAGGATAATGTTCCACAGGCCACTAACACATCTCTGCAGGTTGAATTATGAAGTGGGCGGGGACAGGGAAGCAGAAATGAAACTGATCATAAGTTGAATAATGGAAAAATATAGTAAATTCCATAACGCAGAGAAATGCCAGAGGGTATGAGTTTCTTATAAAGAATTGCACTAGAGCAATGGAAGAGGGGAAAATATGTACCTTATATGGAAAAAATATATCTGTGGGCTGCATTTGAGGCTAATAAAATTTGAATCCCTTTCCAAGGCAAAATACCACCGATTACCAAATGCTTATACTTAATATCCAGTAATCTAAGAATATTAAGAAAAAGTGTAAAAGATAGGCAACTGAGAAACATGAACATGATTTTGCAATTAATACCATACTTCTTTCTTTCTTAAAGTCTGCCTTATGGCAATGTGTTTTCTATAAAATCATTCTCATTAATTAACTGGCTGATGCCTTATACCCTAAACTCATAAGAACAGAATAATTATTCCATATCTTATTTTCTTTGAAAGTTAGACTGATTTCACTATAAGTTCTTATAAATTTAGTTGATATTTTGGGGGATTCTTTAGCATAATCAATACTTTAACATAGACAATTTTTACATGTTACTCACTGATAACTCAAGGTCTGCCTCCCTAAGCCATTTAAAGAATATGGACTAATTTAAATTGCATCAAATATTTAATTTTGAAGTTATTAATTACTATCCCAGGGTTAGTGGTTTTATTTGCCTTATGCATATTGCACATATAGCCAACTATTAAAAGTTGGATTTAGTTTCTTTCTTTCAAATCTGGATGGAGAACTGAGAGCTTGGACATTTCTATTCTGAATAGTGAATTCTAATCAATCACCCCAAATGATCACTCTAAAAGATGAGGTTAGCCATATTGCAGTACACAGCTCAGCATACAAAGCTCAGTTTTATTTCTCTAACTTGCAGAGAACAATCCAGAAATTAAGTAAAGTATTTGTTTAAAATAGTATCAGCACAATAAAGTACTTCCAAATTAATAAAAAAGAATTGTAAAACCTGTATTCTGAAATCTATAAAATGTTGAAGGAAATTAAAGAATATAAATAAAGAAAAGACAATCCATGGCCAAAGATTAGAAGACTTAACATGTTGGAAATGGCATGGTTTTCTACATGGGCTTGCAGACCCAACACAATACCTAAAAAAACTTTGCCTCACTTCTTTCTAAATATTTGATAGGAATATTCTAAAATTTATAAGAAAAGTCATGGGACTTAGAATATCTAAAAGGATCAAGGAAAAAAGAAAACTGAGGAATGCATGCATTCTGTTTTTAAAAATCGTTTCAAAGTTACAGTAACCAAAACAACATGGCAGTGGCATAAGAATACGCATATAGCTTGGTGAAATAGAATTAAGAGTATTACTTATTAAAAATTGACTATGTGCAAGTATGCTAACCCAATTCAATCAAGAATCACCTTTTTAACAAATGATGCTAAAAAAGTTGGACAGAAAGTCCTATTTTACACACAAATGCACACACAAAAATAAAATAGCTCAAAGAACTAAGGCATACAAATATTTTTCTCAAATGTTCATTGTATTTTAGATGATAGTTTATTCAGTGAATTGGGTTCCTATTTAACAATGTACAAATTGTTTGTGACACAGCTTGTAATTTTCACAATGAGTCAACTTTGTATTTCTTTTCAGTTTGTTCAGTTTACATTTTTTCTAGATTTCCTGCCTCTCCATGATTTTTAATATTTGTTTTCAGCCATTTAGTGCCCTATAAATGATGGATCCAGGGAAAACATTCCTCATGGTCAATATTGTTGATGCCATAAGCAAACTTATTATTGGCTATATCTATAGCCATATATAGAAGCCCTGGTATCATAGTAGGGTGTGCGCAGGTCTGATAAACACAAGGTCAGCAATTCAAAACCACCAGCTGCTCCAAAGGAAAAGGAGGAAGACTCTGACTCCTGCACCGATGGATATAGTGTCTTTGTAACCCAAAAGAGCAGTTCTATACTGTCCGACATGGTCCCTGTGAGTTGAAAGGTATTCCTTGGCAGTGAGCTTGAGTTGAGTTTAGAAATAGCACTTAGAATTTGGGATTGTTAGTATTGTATGTACAAAGCCTCATATGCCATAATGACCCCCCACACACACAAACTGTCTTTTATTCTTACATAGATGTCAGCTTTCATTAAGTGCACTTTAGTCAAGCTGTAGTGACTTCCAAAATACTGTGTATTGCCTTTCCATCACAAGAATGGCAGGTGTCAATAAGGCATTGGGTTTGTGTTATCATCTAACAAGTGATAGTAATTCCTGGAAATGATCAAAGAATATTGTTTTCTTTAAGAATTTTTATTCTTGGCCTTTTTTAAAAATAAATGTGAGACTACACTATTTTCCTGTCATTGGCTTACTTCACTCACCAAAATGTCCTCACAATTCATCCATATTGTAAATCTTTCACAGACTAACAACTGCTCTGTAATACTCAATTGTATGTATGTGCACTCATCCCTTGCTGGACACGAGGTTGATCCTCTTCCTTCGTGTAGCTTTTGGAACATTACTGTACATGTGTCTGTTTGTATCTTTACTTTTGTAGCTCTAGGGGAAGTGGTATTGATTGACCATAAAATATTTTCTAACTCTTTTGTGTGTTCCATCTGGTAATGTTCATGTGTATAGTTGTCATTTATATGGTTGAAATAAGGTATGTGCAATTAATAAATACTTGATCTTAAAACATTTATCACAAGTGTCTAAAATTTAGCATAAACACAGTGCTGGATATTGTGTGTTAATTATTTGCAAGGTGAACTAGCAATTAATTGTGACTATCTTATTTCAACAACATAAATGTTAACTTTGGGACAGATCATTAATGACTCATATGTAAGTTCTAGATGAATTGAAGAAAACTGAAACAAGAACCTGAGAATAAAAATACAACCTTCGAATAAAAATACAACTTCAATGTAGTTTGTTCACATTCTATTCATTTGTTCTATTCACAAGAATAGATTTGGTGAATTGAATATTATTGACAGAAGACCATACAAGTTGTGCAATGACACCTATAATAGTATATGTTGAGAAAACAGTTTATTAGGAATCAAAGGAGGTCAAATCAGGCACAATTCCCGCTCAGTGTCTCAAGTATTATCCCCTGTAGCTCTTTGAATCAGTGAGGGAACACCTTCATGAATCTTATATTTTTCTGAGTTGATCTTTTTGAATGTGAGATAATTGTCACATTTTCTCATGACCCATTAATGATTCTAAATAATTCCTGTTTTTT
>PVJH01007060.1:0-95919 GCA_004026705.1 Nesogale talazaci | reverse complement strand
TGTTATCATTGTTTTATTTGCTTACATTGTTCCATTTAGGAGACCTTTTTTGTACTTATTGACTTTTGTACTTATTCCTCTGCAGGTCTATCTAGACAAGATAGACCGGACAAAGAAGTTGGAGGCGAAAATGATAGGACTGATGGTTCCAGGGTAGGGAACATTGAAGTGGGGGAGGAGGGGGAAAGGTGGTGATGTCGACCAGCCCAGGAAAAAGGGAATAACAATTGATACAAATGAAGGGACAAGGTGGGTGAGAGAAGGCCAATAGGGATTGATTAAGACTACTGTAACAGAGAGAAAATACTGAAACCCAAATGGAGAGTGAGCATGATAGTGGGACAAGAGGGAAGCAAATGGAAATAGAGGAAGGAACTGGGGGATAATGAACATTTATAGAGGTTCAAATACAGGTATGTACTTAGGGGTATATATTTATGTGAGGATGGGGAAAGAGATTAACGTGGATACTTATAGGGTTAGCAGTAGGACAACTGATAGGTATTGGACCTCCATTCAAGTATCTCCTCGGTTCAAGAACACTTTGTTCTATTAAATTGTCATTCCAAGATGCTCACCTTTCTGACATGATCACTGAAGACAAATGTGTGCATAAGCAGAGGTAGCGAAGAAAGCTGATGGTGTCCGGCTATCAAAAGATGGAGCGTCTGGGGACTTAAAGGCTTGAAAATAAACAAGCAGCCATCTAGCTCAGAAGAAACAAAGCCCACATGGGAGAAGCACACGAGCTTGTGGAATCATGAGGTGTCAAAGGGATTAGATATCAGGCTTCAAGAACTAAAAAGCATAACATTGCATGCTCACTTTCCTGATATGATCACTGAGGACAAATGTGTGCATGAGCAAATGTGGTGAAGAAAGCTGATGGTGGGCGCTTCCAAAAGATATAGTGTCTGGTGTCTTAAAGGTTGAGTAAACAAGCAGCCGTTCAGCTCAGAAGCAATAAAGCCCACACGTAAGAACACACCAGCCTGTGTGATCATGAGGTGGTGAAGAGATCCAGTGTCAGGCATCAATGAGCTAAAATTATACTATTATTAATGAGGGGGAGTAGGTGAGGCGACATCAATAGGTGAGGCGACATCCCTTTGCAGAGGGGTTACAAGGAAGAGATGAGCCAGTGAAGATACAGGGTAGGAGCTTTGAAATATGCAACCTTCCTCTACTTCCCATGCTGCCTCCCACCCACGATCATAACCCCAATTCTACCACATAAATCCAGCTAGACCAGGAGATGTACAGTGAAGTTGGAAACATGGGAAACTTAGGATAGATGATCCCTCAAAACTAGTAATAGGAGTGGTAATACCAGAAGGGTGGAGGGGTGGAGGAATAGAAAGGGAGAACCAACTATAGGGATCTACACGTAGCCTCCTCTCTGGGACATGGACAACAGGGAAGCAAGTGTTGGGACACATTGTACAGTGTACAGGACGAAAAAAATAACAATTTCAAATTACTAAGGGTTCAAGGGGAAGGGGGGGAGAAAGGGTAATATAGGGAGCTGCTACTGGGGACCTGGAGGGAGGGAGAATGTTTTGAGAGTGATGATGCCAATGGGTGTGTAAAAGTGGCCTGCATACAATTGATGTTGTTATGTATTGTGATGGGAGTTGTATGGGCCCCCAATAAAATGATTCATTAAAAAAGAAATGCTCCACTATTCTAACCCTATACTAGATCCATAGAACATTCCAATTACTCCATTTTTCAGAGTAAGTTAGTGCTATCTATTCCTGTAAATGTTTTACAACCTTGAAAACTCTGAATAGGATTGCTTTGGGTTAGTATTGACTTGATGGCATTCAGTTGTGTTTTTGTTTGGTTGGTTTTTTGAACCCAGGTTATCTATGAAACAGAGTTTGAGGCAAAAATCATATATGCTAAATGGGGGGAAAGTTACTAGAATATAGATGGCAAGAGAGAGAGAATAGGAATGTTTTCAAGCTATTCACAACTTTGTAACAAGTATAGACAATTGGTTTTACAAGATGTTGTCTGAAATTTTCTCTTTTTGCTTGTTTGCTTGTTTGCTTTTTTGGGGGGCATCACAGACCTCTGGTGGTCATGGGAGCTGCCCAGTGCTGCTCCTGAGAGCAGCCGCTGGATTTGAACCGCCAAGTCCACAGACTGCAGTCCCACACTCAACCACTTAGGCCACCGGGGCTCAGCTGGAATTTTCTATGAACTATTATGTCTCAGAATAGTCCATCATGATGAAAAAAAGGAGAATTTACCTGATGGCTTCCTAGTGTCCACAATCTCTCATTAGAATAAGCTTTGCTTTATGGTTTAAATGCCCTTGTTATGAATGTTGCAGTGTGCAGTGCTCAAGAACTCAGTCTGTCAGCTGCCAGGAATATTGATGGCTCACAGATATCCCTTTCAAGGAATTACCCTAGATCTGAGGCTAGCAAATATTTTCTGTAAAGAACTTCTTCATGCCTGTGGTAGAATTAAATTTCTTAGCAGGGTTCTTATACACAAGCTTCTGCAACACCCACTAACTCATTAAGTGGAACTATGCAAATATATTGTGCAACATTAATAGAAAGGATTGGTCAGTTTTGTTAATACCCCTTTGGCTATAAGGATATACCACCATCTTTGAAGCAGCAG
Organism: Nesogale talazaci; assembly: GCA_004026705.1. Classification (NCBI taxonomy): domain Eukaryota; kingdom Metazoa; phylum Chordata; class Mammalia; order Afrosoricida; family Tenrecidae; genus Nesogale; species Nesogale talazaci. The sequence continues at coordinate 93,279 of PVJH01007060.1, read as the reverse complement.
CAGCAGAGAGATGATTCCAAAGGATTTTGGAAGAATGCATTCAAAATATCTGGTGTTATCCACTTTTAAGATATCAGGTTAATCTAAATTTCATTGCTGACTACAAATTCCATGTAACTCTCTCTGAAGGCGGGGAACTTTGGGGGCAGGTTGTCTTCATCACTGTGCATTTGGTCACAGAGAAACTACTGGTTAATTTTAACCAGCCTCCTTTCCTGCCTGGCTTTGAACAAGCCAAACATCTTCCTTCCTTGGGGCCTGTTGCTCAGTGCAACCAACTTTGTGAGCACATGCTGGCTTAGAGGAAGCAAAAATTGTTGGTGCTAGGTCTGAGCTCCGGCTCAGAGTCATAAAAATCTGGTAATTTTTTTCAATAAGATGGCATGAACAAAGATCATATGCTTCTTATCTTCACTGATACATTTCTGATGTGATTTACCATGTGGCTAAAACTATAAAAAATCAGACTCTGCAGGAAATATAAGCAAGTATCTGGAAAGCTCATTGAGAAGAGGTTGGTTCTCTGAGGCTTCTTGTCAAGGCTATTGAACATATGGGTGTAGACAGCCAATAGTGTGATTTTTTTTTCCAAATACTTCTTAGGTTCTATTGGATTCAGAACACTAGGTAGAACTTCGTTTTACATCAGGTTCTATTGAGGCAGGTTTGATTCACAATGACTCTACTTATAACAGAACGCAACACTGTTTAGTCCTGCACCATACTCATTATTGTTCTTATGCCTGAGCTCATTGGTGCAGCCACTGTGTGAATCCACCTTATTGACAGTCTTCCTGATTTGTTTTTCCCCTCTACGTCACCAAGCATGATGTCCTTCGCCAGGAACAGGTAGCTTCTAACAACATGTCCGAAATATGTCAGAGATATTTGTAATCCTTGCTTCTAAAGAGCATTCTGGCTCTACTTCTTCCAAGACAGAGTTATTTGTTCTTTTGATTGCACGTGATACTTTCAATATTCCTCAAAAGCACCATAATTTAAAAGCATTGATTCTTCTCAGTTTCCTTAAATCAATGTCCAACTTTCATATGCATATGAGGCAATTGAAAGTAGCATGGCTTGGGTCAGGTATACCTTATTCCCAAGAGTAACATCTTTGCCTTTCAATGCTCTAAAGAAATTTTGTGCAACAGATTTATTCAGCACAACACCATCTTTTAATTTTTTGACTGCTGCTTCCATTAGCATTGATTGTGAATCTAAACAAGACCAAGCCCTCAAAAACTTCAGCATCTTTTCCATTTACCATAATATTACCTACTTATTTGTGAGGATTTGGGTCTGCTTTACACGTAGTAGCAATCTGTATTTAACGCTGGAATCCCAAATCTTCCCCATCAAGTGCCTCATGTTCTCCTCACATTGGACAATCAAGGTTTTGTGATCTGCGTATCGCAGATTGTTAGTAAATCTCCCTCCAATCCTAATGCTGCAATTTCCTTCATATAATCCAGCTTCTCAGATAATTTTCTGATTGTAGAGATAGATTAAATATGATTAGAGGAGACAGTATTGACACACACCTTTCCTGATTTTAAACTATGCAGTATTCCCTTTTTCTGTTCATACAACTGCCTCTTGAACCACGTCAAAGTTCTGCATGAGTGCAATGCAGCGTTCTGGGATTCTCATTCTTCTCAAGGCTATCCATAGTTTTTTTTTTTTTATGACTCACACAGTCTAATTCTAAAAAAGTTGCAAAAATACAGAAAAATTTGTGAGCCAGTAAAATTTTGCTGAGCATAAATCAAAAGCTGTTGCAGCAGTATGTTTACAGGGAGATGACAAAAATGCAAACTAGATTTGGAATAGGACATGGATTGGGGATATTATTGCTTATATCACATAAATCTTGACTCAAAGCATAAATTGAAGACTGCTGCTTACTTGCATTTTATTATCTATACAAAGCCCTTTGACTATGTAGACTAGTGGTTCTCAACTTTCCTAATGATAAAACTCTTCAATACAGTTCCTCATCACCATAAAATTATTTTCATTGCTGCTTCATAACTGTAATTTTGCTACAGTTATGAATTGAGTGACCTCTGTGGAAGGGTTGTTCGACTCCCAAAGGAGTGACAACCCACAGGTTGAGAACCACTTATGTAGACCATAAAGATTATTTAGATATAACCTACTATCTAGAGGATCGACACCAGAGGAGTGGGCAAAGGAAGACGTCGGGCTGTGTAAGATATGACAAATAATAATTTATAAAGTATCAAGTGTTAATGAGGGAGGAAGAGCAAGGAGGGAGGGGAAAAGATGAAGAGCTGAGGTCAAGACCTCAAGTAGAAAACAATTTTTTGAGAATGATGATGACAGCAGATGTCAGATGGTGCTTGACACAATATATGTATGTATGTATGGTGATAAGCATTGTAGAGCCCCAATAAAATGGTGTATTTTAAAAAAGAACTATGAAGAGCTAAAGGATCTGGGAATTCCAAAACATTTACGTGTATTCATGGATCAAGAGGCAGCCTTTTGAACAGAACAAGGGCATGCTGCATAATTTAAAATCTAGAAAATTTTGAGTCAAAGTATCCTCTCACTGTACTTACTCAATATGTATGCTGAGAAATAATTTGAGAGGCTAGATTCTATAAAGAAAACGATTGAATTTGAATTAGATGAAGGCTAAATAACAACATATATTATGCAGATGCCAAAACTGTGTGGCAGTCACTTATCTGGGTCAATTTCAGCACTGGGAGTGTAGTGTTGGAGACTATTCTGTCAATCTGGAGCTAGTCAATGAGAACTCTGTGTGGGCATGACTTTCTCTGAGAATTCTGGGAAATCTTGCAGTCTTTCACCCATGGAGGTGAGCGACTATAGCCTCAGTCCCTTGGAGATGCTCGACTGACAAGACAAGTTGGAAGCATAGACCCTGAGTCCTAGGAACTGGAGGAGCCAGAGAAGAAGCCATGTAGGTTTACCCTGATGAAACCAGACCTCTGAAGCCAGAAAAGGCACAGAGAGACCCCTGGTGGTGCTGAGATGCTTCTACCACCAATGGATACTGCTGATGGAACCTGAGCCCTGAAAACGAGGAGCCATGGGGAAACCCCTGCCAGCGCCGGGATGCTTTTCTACTGTCGCTGAATACACAAGACTCTGCACCCACTGCCCCGTGATTGTCATGGTGTCATTTCACATGCATCATGAGTCGGAAGGAGACTTTACAGACTGCTATCAGACATGTGGGCTAATATTGGACTTATGACCTTGGACTGGGTTGGGATGCGTTCTCAATGTTCCATTTCTCTTGCACATAAACCTTACCCTTATATCCATGTGCACGTTAATGAAATCGTTTCTCTAGTCCACCCGGACTAACACACTTTGCCTGCTGAAAGTGAGGCGTACTTGAAGCACACGCTCATGAAAATCAAGAATTGCCACCTTCAATATGGATTAGAGTTCAATGTAAAAACAAACAAACAGAAGTCTTCACAACTGGAGCAACAATAGCATCATGCTAAGTGGAGAAAAGATTGAAATTGTCAAGAATTTCATGTCGTTTGGACATACAATCACTGCTCATGGAAGCAGCAGACAAAATCTGTTGCACTGAATTCTTTATAAAGTAATGACCAGCGAAAATGCTCCTTTAAAGATTAGAGTGTACCTGATCCAAGCCCTAATATTTTCAATTGCTTCACGTGCATGTGCAAGTTTGAAAATGACAGATCAAGGAAGATTCAATTCATCTGAATTTGGGGGCTGATAACTAATATTGAAAGTAACATTGATGTGAAAATGGTGGAACTTTATCCATCTAAATTTGGACATGTTGTCAGGAAAGACCAGTTCCTCCAAAAGGGCATTTTGTTTAGTAAAGTAAGAGGCATTGTAAAAGAGAAAGGCCCTTCACCCGATGGATTCATACAGCAACATAGTGGGCTAGAACATAGCAATTTTGAGGGCTGGGGAGAACAAGCAGCATTTTGATCCATTGGTACATACAAGTTCTATGTGTTGGAACTGACTCAATGGCACCAAATAGCAACAATAACAAGGGAAAACTCTCTGTAAATCCTTTGGAAGTTGGGAGATTTCTTAAAGTGGAAGGAGATACCAATCATCCTGCATTTTCAGAAGTGTAGTAGAATTTCTTGAAGTTTTTTTTTTAATTTCTTGAAGATTTTTAAAAGAAGTTAGGCTTAAATGCCTCTTAAAGTCCATAGTGATCTTAAATATCAAAGATAACTTCAAAAATCGACCTACTAGGTGGGCTGAGAATTAAATTTATAAAGTAATATGAGGGGCTAGAGCTTCTTGCATATTATCAATACTGGGTTGCTTATTATTTTTTAATTATGAAATTTCTAAAAACAATATCTCCAAAAAGCATCAATATTTGATGTCCCACTACAGCATAAAGGTTCTGAGAAATTGCAATAAATTACTGGTATTCTAACTTAAATTTTCCCAGAAACAGTTCCCTAAACAAGAATCACAGTTTCAAGAATTTATTTGGAATGTGGTTTGTCTAATGATTCGTGTTTTGGAGAAGTGAAACAATGAAACTTATACTTGTAGTTATACAGAGAGTTCTGTAGGAACAAATTGGCTCACACAATTGTACAGGTGAGAACGTTCCAAGTGCAAAAGTCAGATATCAGGCTGGAGGCTACTCTTTTTTTTTTTAAAAAATACCATTCTATTGGGGGCTCATACAGCTCTTATCACAATCCACACACACATCCATGGTGTCAAGCACATTTGAACATATGCTACCCTCATAATTTCCACAACATTTTCTTTGTACATAGCTTTTAGTATCAGCTCCTCATTTTGCAGACAACTCTTGACTCAAGTAGTTATAGGGGCTCATGAACTCAAGATTGGAAGGTCAGCTAGAAGACTGAAAAGATGATTGGATCCAAGGTTTAAAGGTAAGATGATAGGATTGTCAAGCAATATGGCAGGCTACTGGCTCAGGTCCAAAGTAGCAGAGGTCAGATGACAAGCCAGAGACAGGATCCAGACTTATAACAAACAGTAGGAAAGATACTCTACAGTAGTAACTTATATTAGAATTGGACCACACACCAGAGGAAACTTCCTTCCAATTGGCTGGCTGCTTATATCAGATCTCAACATAAAAGTAATTACATTATACTACAATTCATCACAAGGGCTTACTGCATTGTAATTGACAAACCATTGAGAATTCTGGCCCTGTGAAGTTGGCAAAAGATCTTAATAATCACATATCCTGTGGGCAACAACTACAAGCATTAGGCCAAGGAGATAGAAAGGGAAGGCAACTAATAAAGTTTGTGCTTTCAAGCATGTGCTATCATTATGAGAAATGACAGCTCAAGTTGAGTGCTTACAGGAGTCTTTGTTCCTTTATTTCCCATATCTATTGTACGTGAGCAAAGTAGCCTCTCACCACCAAAAAATACCACCAACATGAATAAGAAGATACATACAGTTGAAAGGAAAGTCAAATTGTATTAAAATTGTGTAGTCTTTATTGCATAGGCAACCTCAGACATGAAGGTGTTGAAGAGATACCACTGCATAAGATTTTGATTTGTCTTCCTAGCTTGCTCACCTTTTCTGTTTTTGGTGACATAATAAATGGCCTTTGAGAAGACCACGTAGCAAGGAGCTGAGGGTAACCTTTGGCCACAAACTTCCAAGGAACTGAATCTTGCTAAACCCACATGATCTTGGAAGTAAATCCTTCCCCATCTGCAAATGAAATGAGACTCTGTCCTTGACTCACCCTCAGATTTGTAAGATTATGCAAGAGATTCAGCTAAGTAAGATTGAATTCCTGGCTCACAGGAACCAAGATAACACATGCTTGTGTTAGTCTGGGTAGACTAAAGAAACAAATTCAGACACATGTGCAAAAGAAAGGGGTTTATATAAAGGAACAACTGTACATTAAGAAAACATTCCAGTCCAGATCAAGTTCATAAGTCTGATATTTTCCCATATGTCAAATATCAATCGAGAAAGTTCTCTTCAAACTCACAAAGCACATGCAATAACAATGAATTTAACAATATCACAGGCCAGTGTGTGCACCGCATTGTGGATCCAGTGGAGGTAGAAGCATCTTAGCGATGGCAGGAGTCTCCAGGATGCTCCTCTAGTTCCCAGGGCACCAGGGTCTATCAGCATAGTGCCATGTGTCTTGTCAGTAGAGAGTCTTTCAGGAAAAGAGCAGAGAGAGAAGAGTGTCTCCCGCCTCCAGAAGAAATACCAGGATTTATCAGAATTCTCATGAGAAGACCTGCCCATTGTTTTACCTTGACTGACAGACCAGATTCCACCTCTTCACTTGTAACCCTCTCAAATTGACACCAGATTACATAACTACCATAATTTTGTTTTAAGCCACTAAATTTGTGATGGGAACCCTGGTGGCATAGTGCTTAGGAGTGGGGCTACCATGTGCACGATCAGTGATTCGAAACTACCAGCAGATCATCAGGATAAAGACAGGGGTCACTATAAGTCAGCATCAACTCAAAAGTAGTGAGTTTGGTTTGGGTTTGGATGTTTGTGATAATATTATTAAACATAAACAAACATCTAATAAGAGATATGGTTAAATAAACTGGAAGTGTAAGGGACAGTGGAATCAAATGGAAACATGATTATCCCTTTGAGCACCAAAAGGGGCCTGATATGTTACTCAAGTCCAACCACTTTTGGGGAGATTAAAATTCTTCATGTTTAATCGCAATAATGTTCAGCAAGAATATGTGTGCCATGTGTTAGAGTTTATTAGACACTAAAGAGAAAATAATTCATACAAAGCTTTGCACATGGTGCATCTTCCACAGATGGTTTTGAGTTGTTTGTATTTACCACATGTACTCATATATAAGCCGAGTTTTTCAGCACACTTAAAAAAAATTATTGGGGGCTCATACAACTCTCATCACCACCCATATATCAGTTGAATCAGTCAAACATCAATTGTTTGTATATATGTTGCCTTCATCTTTTATAGATCTTTGTTTACTATTGAGCCCTTTGTACCAGCTTTTTTCCTCCCCCCTCCCCCTCCATAACCCCCTGATAGAGTATACATTGTTATTATTCTCACACAACCACTACACCACCAGGACTCTATTATTCTCATCTCTCACATCAACCGCTGTCTACCTTCCCCCGTGTTTTCCATTGTTTTTCCCTCTGTAGAGGGGTATATTGTTATGTGTTGATCATTGAGATTGGTTCCCCCGTTCTCCCTTTCTCTCCCCCTCTCCCTGCTACCCTTTTGGTATCACTATTCCCACGCCTGTTCCTGGATTCTGTGTTCAGCACATTTTTAATGCGGATTTTGTGGTAAAATGATTTGCCTTGGCTGATATTCGGGTCAGCTTGTACTCATGTAAATAGGGTATTTGCTATTAACCCTGTAGATTTTTGTTTGTTTGTTTGTTTGTTTCTGCTAATGGTTTGTGGGTGAAACAATTCAGGCAAAGTTTATTCGATAGCCACACCCTCTATGTGAGACACTAAGAAAGAGGATCTTCAGTAGTCAGGGGCTAATCTAGACTTCCTGTCTGTCCCAGGGAGTCTTACTTTGGGAGAAGAAATGAGAGACTCTCAATAACACATGGGACTCAGAAATACAGCCCTGACAAATGACAGTAGGTTAATTTCAACATTTTCCCCGTATTTTATTTAAGAGAACAATCATGCATGTATTTATATAGGAATATTGTTTTATTTCATCTAATTTTTCATATTCTTGGGCTACAGAATCAAGTAACAATGAATATTCAGTCCTTTCAGAACAAGAGGAAGAGACAAAGGGAATTTCCTCATCTGCAACCCATACTTCAAACATATATAAACAGAAAGCTGTTCTTATCTCTGTTATTTTGTGATGATTTGATTTTCTACTCACAGTTCTGAGACTGAAGCCCCAAACTAGTTGCTCTTAGGAACTGAATGAGTGATTTAAAGATTGTTGAGTGTGATTTTCATGGCAAGTACGGAAGTGGAATACTAAAATGTGGAATACAGTATTTTTATTCGCATCTCTAAGACTAAAGCTTGAAGTGCCAATTTATAAAATACCTTAAACACTATAGAATCTCTTTTATATTAGAAAGCACCATCCTAGTACTTCTGGAATAATCAAAGAAATAGCTTTGAAAAAGAGTTTAGCAAGCATCTGAAGGACTGAGCTAACACGATCAAAACACCTTGGTTTAGAACAATTGGTGGGGAAATCAACCACAGAACAATTGATTTTTCAGTGCCTTCAACTACAACCTAATAGTTACACCCATCAACTTAAGGAGCAAAATATATACTACAATATAAACCTCTGAATGTGCTGTACAATAACTGCAATTACAAAGAAATGAGCCTTCATTTAAAAGATGGATTCTTAAAGCTGTTGCAATTTTTTAGTAGCACTAATGGGTGGGGGAGGAACTGGTTTTTGTAACAGTGGTTTATTTTTTGGTAAAAATGCTACTCTACAGTCCACATTATATTTCTTGCTCCACACAATTCCTGTTGCCCAAGGTGGGATGTGAGGGGAGAAAAAATTTGAAAGCTCAAACAAAAGACTGGATTGCAAAGTGTCCTAGAAAATGAACCGCTCTTGGTAATATCACTAGCCAGAAATCTCATTCAATTTTCTTTTTCAAAAGTGAATAATGTACAAATGCATGGTAAAAGGTAAAAAAAAAATTCTTAAGGTGCTCAAGTGGTTTTACTACTTTGCATTATGTTGTTTGAACATAGATGGATCACTAGGTACAATACCCTGTACGCCTTATTTCTCATTATACAAATATGGTGTTAGTTGCCACCAGTTCCATTATAACCCCATGTATGTGGATTAGAACTACTTTGTAGGGTTTTTAGACTATGACTTTTTGGAAGAGATCATCAAGCCAATTTTCCAAGTTTTGAATCTCCAGATTTTCAGATAGTAGTTGAGCACTTAGCTGTGCCATAAAACCAAGAAGAAGTTTATAAATAAAATATGTGTAAAACTACAGAAAAATAAAATACAAATAAACAATATTGATTTGAAAAATCAGATGGGAGAGATAAAGCCAAACTGGTACTTATCATGTAAGCATTCATCCATTCCTGTATGGGATTGCTCTTTTAACACACATTAGATCAGCACCTATTTTTTGCAACTACCCTCTTGAAGTTGCTTTGTCCCTATGAGGCACAAATGGTTTGTACTAACTGGCAGTCTAATAGTTGGCAGTCCTAACACACCCACAGATATGAAGTATGCATTCTGCTTCTATTAATATTAGAATCAAGAAAGCTGCATGATAAAAATTGATTTATTGATAATGATTGTTTTGTTATTAGGTACATCCATGTGCAAAACAGAATCCCCTGCCTTCATGGAGCTACCATTCTATTAGAGAAGACATCTTATAAACCAAATACATAAGTGAAATATTTGTGTATAACGATGATAAATGCCAAAGGTGAGGAAGCTAAAGAGTGGGGAAGTATGGAATTTAGGGAAAATAGTGTTATAATTTTAATAGAATAGTTACAATAGGAGAAGCCTCGCAGATAAGGTGGTAGTTTTTATAAAAACTCACAGGGAAGAAGTGAACATTTGGATATAATTTATATGGTGAGTGTTTCAGGCAGAAGGGACAATACCTGCAAAGGTTCTGGGGCAAGGTGATTCTGTTTTCATAAGTTTTTCTTGAAAGAAAGTTCTTTTGAACTCAGCAAACCATCTCAACTATTTGTTATGAAGCCAACACAAATTCCTTACCTTTGAGTTGATTTCAACTTAGAACAGAGTAAAATTCCTTTGGTTTCGAAGGCTATAAAATGTTACAGAGGCAGATAGCTATGTTTGTCATCCATTGAACAGCTGGTGGCTTTGAAATGATAACCTTTCAGTTGGTAGACACTGCATCATCACGACTCCTATGTATTATAAGGAATTTCAGTCTTTACACCACTTTCCCCTTTTTCAAACTACTGTGAAACCTTCACACTTACTGTGTTTGTGTTGGCCATTTGAACATTAATTTTTTTTCACATTAAGCATTAATAGAAAAAGCAACAAATCTTTGTGTTATTCTGGGTAAACTAGAGAAAAAAATTCATAAAAAATATATGCAGCGCGCCCGCGGCGGAGGTTGGGGACTCAGAAGGTCCTGGTAGCGCCCTGAGTTGCATCAACCTGCCCACCGTGTTGCCCGGCTCCCCCATCAAGACCCACGGCCAGGTCCAGGTGATCCTTGGACCCACGTTCTCGGGGAAAAGCACGGAATTGATGAGACGCCTCCGCCGCTTCCAGATTGCACAGTACAAGTATCTGGTGATCAAGTACGCCAAGGACATCCGCTATGGCAGTGGCTTGTCAACTCACGATCAGAACACCATGGAGGCGCTGCCTGCCTGCCTGCTCCGGGATGTGACCCAGGAGGCCCTGGGCGTAGCTGTCATCGGCATCGATGAAAGGCAGTTTTTCCCCGACATCGTGGAGTTCAGCGAAGCCATGGCCAACTCTGGGAAGACAGTGATTGCCGCTGCCCTGGATGGAACCTTCCAGAGGAAGGCCTTCGGGTGCATCCTGAACCTGGTGCCGCTGGCCAAGAGCGTGGTAAAGCTGCCCGCCATGTGCATGGAGTGCTTCCGTGAGGCTGCCTACCCCAAGAGGCTGGGCGCTGAGAAGGAGGTGGAGGTGATCGGCGGGGCGGACAAGTACCACTCCTTGTGCCGGGTCTGCTACTTCAAGAAGGCCATGGGCAGGACAACAAGGAGAACTGCCCAGTGCCAGGGAGGCTGGGTGAGGCGCTAGCCGGGAAGCTCTTTGGCTCCCAGCTCGGCCCGCTGAATCTCCTGCACCAGGGCCTATCCCTGATGGGGTCCTAGGGCCAGACGTGAACTGGTTGTCAAGTGGCCCAGCTTCCCCTCCCCTGTGCCTCACTCTGCCTCACCCATGGTTCCCCTGCCAATGCCCCACCTTGGACTCCCCCCCACCCCACCACCACCACTGGCCCATGTGGAAAGAACCCGGGCCTCTTCCCCTCTGTGGCTTTTACTGTGCTGGGCAGTAGGAGCCTGGCACCTGTTCCTGGAGCTCTGCCCCACTGAGAACCACGACCTCCCTCCACGGCTCTCTGGACCAACAGACCGCCTGCATGTAAGCCAGCCTTCTCTGGGACTTCTGGCCCTTCACAAGGGGCCTGCCGGGGTGTGGGCCCTGGCCTGCTCTGGCTTTTAAAGCAGGGCTGGGGCTGGGCCGAGACTCTGTTGTATTTATCAAATGAATGCCTAATATTAAACTGAAAGTTCATCGGAAAACAACAACAACAACAACAAAAAGTATATGCATATAAGGGAGATGTTTATATACCAGAGGAATTGAACATTGAGAAAGCATCCCAACTCAGTCCAGTCTAAGCCCACAAGTCTGATATTAGCCCATATGTCGGAAACCAATATGTAAAGTCTTCCTCAGACTTATGAAACATACACAATGATGCTGAATGCAGAATGATCACAAGGAGTGGGTAGAAAATCCTTGGACCCAGTGGTGTTGTAAGCATTTCAGCACTGGCAGGAGTCTCCTCATGACTTCTCTAGGTTCAGGTTTCTTGCTGCATCAGGGTAGGTTCATTTGCCTTCTCCTCAGGGTTGTCTTGCATGGAGCCAGTGCAACTATCTGCAGGTAGTGTATGGAAGCACTGAAACAAGTCCCCCAAGAGTAAGCCTAGTGCTCTTTGACTCTAGAAGATGGCACCAGACTCCTCAAAAACAACACATAAACAGCAAGCAGGCGCAATTGCATCAACATAAAACCTGGGGAAAAAATGAAATATCAGAAGACATCACGAACCTAATGATGTGCATACAAGAAGCACACCTTGCACTGCCACAGAAAGAAATCATCATAATACTGCTTGGATTCATTCAGGATATGAAGGAAGCAATACAGAAGAACAATGAATTGATAGAGGAGATACAGGCAATACACCAAAGTGAAATGCAAGAGCTAAGGGATGAAATAACCAAATCAAGTAGCAAATTAATAGACTTACTTAGAAGAAATAGTCTCCAGCTTGAAAATAATGCAACTATTCTGGGGTTGAAAGAACACCAACCAGACTGAATCCCAAGAAGTCAATAAGACACATAATACTTAACCAACTATGAGGAAAAGGAGAAAATCATAAGAGCAGCTAGGGAAAAACAATTAGTCACTTATACAGGTAACAAAATAAGAATATTTTCAGATCTATCAGTGGACACAATGAAGAAAAGGAGGGAGTGAAGTAACATATTCCAAAAATTGAAGGAAAATAATGCAAACCCAAATACTCTATCTGGCTAAATTATCTGTTAAGATAGATGGAGAAGTAAGAGTCTTCCGAGACAAGGAAAAACTCACATAAAACATAAATAGAAACCCTGGCCTAAAAAAGATCTTTACCAACCCGGTATGGACTGAAGATTAATACTCACTGAGTGCAAATAAGAGACTGTCACAAATAACAACTCCATCCAGAGTGTGAAACAGAGAAAAGAGCCCCCAAGATAGCATTAGCTTAATAGAGGAAAAAAAGCAATAATGAACCACACGTACACATAGCACAAAGTGATAAGATATGTAAGTAGGAAAACATCCAACACAAAAGGTACAAGATAACTTCACAGATTCCACAGATGGATGCAATAACACTGAATATTAATGGATTGAACTCAGGGATTAAAAGGTAGAGGCTAATAGACTGGCTTAGAAAACATAGCCATTGATCTGCTGCCTACAGGACCTCTGAATGGTGAATAACCATATGACAAAATGTTCCCAATCATTAGCTGTATGAGAAATGCAAATTTCTCTAACACCCCCCACCTATAGCCCAATTCAAAAAATAAGAAATTATCAAGTGTTGAAGTTGTGGGAAGATATGAATTCTTGTCCACTACTGGTGGACCAGTACAGCCATTATGAAAATCAATTTGGCGATATAGAAAATAGATGAAAATTGAGCTACGATATGATCCAGCAATCCCTCTACTAGGCATATACCAGAAGAGGCAAGAACCAAACCATGGCCAGACATCTGGGCACAGTTCACAACTGGTAAGAGTTGGAAATGATCCACATTTTCATCAACAAATGAGTGGATCAAAGAACTGTGGCACATACATACAATAGAGGACTACGTATCCCTAAGAAGCAATGATGAACACATGAAGCACATTGCCATGTGGGAAGACCTGGAGGAAATCATGCTAAGTGAAGTAAGCCAAGCACAAAAGGACAAGTAGAGCATGAGTTCACTTGGGTAAGCTTAAAAAAAAACAGGGCATAGGGGAAAAACTATTACTTATTTACATCCTGGGAGTGAGGTCCAGCAGTTATTGCAGAGACCAAACCAAACCCAAGAATCCATATAGCAGCCAACTACATAAGAGCAGCAAAGAAAGAGGGGAAAAATGGGTAGGTGGGGAGCAGGCACAAACCCACCCAAGAGGAGGGTATTGTTCATATCTCCACAGGAGAAAGAGAGAGACCAGACTTCAACCCAATATGCCAGACATGAAAACAACATACCAGCATATACCAGCGCACCAATAGAGAAGTCTGTGTGATGAATCCAGTCCCAATTATGTGGTGAAACTCCTTCCCACTCAGAAGAATGTACTTCAATAGACAACAGTGGCATTTCAGATTGAGAAGAGGGTATGTCAGATTAGAACATATGGGAGAAACAAAAAAGGATGGAAAGGAAGAAGAAGACATCCTGGCCGACCAAGTCCAGAGGACTATATTTCTGCTCAGAGCAAACAACTCATAGAGAGGACCACAAAGCTGGCCCCAACATGAGACATGATTTCCCTCACTAAACCATGGCGCTGCAGGGGGCAACACTAAGGATATGCAAGAAAGCAGCAAAGGGAGCAAAGTGAAGAATACCAAAAACAGACTTTGAAGGTACAGTGTGACACCCCACCAGACCTAATTGGAAAACACTTGCAAAGGCCAACAGACCTTGAACTATTAATAGGCTTTTCCATTTTTCTCAGTAGTTTTCATTTTTGCTCTTTTGCTTTTGTTTAGTTGTTCTTGTAATTGTTTTGTTGGTTTTGACTTCCTTTGTTGATTATTTGGCTTTCCCTGGTTTTTGCACTTTGTATCTGCATTATCTATCTAGATAAGATAGGCGGGATAAATAATTTAGAGATGAAAAGAATGGGCCAATGTTTTTGAGGGGACACAGGAGAAGGGAAAGTAGGGCAAAGTATTGGGGTTGGGGGGAATCAACACAGGAACAAGGGAACAACAAGTGAACTAAAATCAATGGAAAGAAGGACGTAGGATTCCTAGTGAGGCTTAATCAATGTCAATATAGTAGGGAGGAACTACTAAACCTGAATGAAGGCTGAACCTGATGGTGGGACATGAGGAAAATAAAAGGAAATAGAGGAAAGAACCAGGAGACAAAGGATATTTATAGAGGTCTAAATACAGGCATATATATATATATATATACACACACACATGTATATATATATATATATATATACACACACACACACATGGGAATAGAACTATGTGCTAATATCTATATATAAAGAATTAAGGGTGCAGATGGACATTGAGTCTTGACTGATATACTCCCTCAGCACAAGAACACTTGTTCTAACAATCCAGCATTCTGGGATGCTCAACTTCCAGACACAATAGCAGAAGACAAAAGTGGGTGCATAAGCAAATGTGGTGAAATGTGATGACGGTGTCTGGCTATCAAAAGATAAGCCATCTGAGGTTGTAAGGACTTGATGATCAACAAGTGGCCATTTAGCTGAGAATCAACAAAGTACATTGAGTAAGCCCACCAAGACCTGTGTGATCACCAGGTGCTGATGGGATCAGTTATCATACATCTAAGACCCAGAACAAAATCATACCCAATGCGAGTTGGGGTGTGTCTGTGTAGTGGTGACCCAAGGCCCATCTGTAGACAATTGGACATCCCCTCACAGAAGAGTCATAAGGAAGAGTCATAAGGAAGTCATACACAGTCAGGGTGCAGTATAACACCAAGGAAACACACAGCTTTCCTCTAGTTCATCGGTGCTTCCATCCCTCCACTATCATGACTTCAATTCTCCCTTACAAATCGGATTAGATCAGAACATGCATACTGCTACAAATATGAGTCCACAACATATGGAATCCAGAATAGATAAACCCCTCACACAGTCAACAATGTGAATAGAGATACATGGAAGATTATTGGATGGTGGGGGGAGAAAGGGGGAATTGATCACAAGGATCAAACTAGAACCCCCTCCGAGGGGGATGAATAACAGAATAGTGGGTTAGGGGTGATGGAAGACGACATAAGATATGAAAATTATAACCTATTACTTATCAAGTGTTTGTGATGGAGGGCAGGAAGGGGAGGGAGGGGAATAGAATAGGTAGCTGATATCAGGTGCTCAAGTGGGAAAGAAATGCTTTGAAAATAATGATGAAACAAAAAAGAAAATGATGATGGTGGCATAAGTGCAAATGTGTTTGACACACTAGATGAATGTATAGATTGTGATAAGAGCTGTAGGAGTCCCCATTGAAAGTTAGGGGTGGGAAGTAATTAACTTAGCTGGAAATACCTGTTACAATAACTTGATATGTACCTGTGACATTTAAGATGAAACTGGGTGAATGACAATATATGTTGAGATGGAATTAAGAATAGTGGAGGGGAGAGGGGAGCCCTCAAACCCATCATAAAATGGTCTGGGAAAATGAATGTGTATTCCTAACTAATGTTTCTTAGTCAACTATATATAGGAAAGTAAATTTTTTGATGAGCCATGTTTACTCATCTGGATTGGATGAAACAGCTTTAAGTTAGTTTCTTTCATGAGCAATAAGTTTTGGCTTCCAAAATAATCTAGTGTAGACTTCCATAATATTCTAGGATATAATCTTTTTATGATAATTGAGTTATTGCCTCTTGGAAAAAGAACATACATTGTGTTAGAACAAAAAGTTTTTCTCCTTTACTACTTTACACACATTTCCAGCTCATACCAGCATCGCCGTGAATACCACGTTTCCCCAACACCCACTTTTCCTTCAATACGCACACCACCTTCACCACCACCATCACCACATTCACCTCAATTTAAGAGACAAAGTAATCTGGAATCCTTATATACTGCACGCTAACCAATTGCACTACTGGAGCATTTTTATCCCTGACATTCTATTACCATACTGTTTAGTAACTTTAAGAACTGAGAATGGAATTCTCATGCATATCATCATGGATAGGGGTGGTGTTCAACATCACATGGCATCAGTGTTGTTAAAATCCTAGCTCTAATACTCATTACTCACTAGGCAAGTTACTTAACCTTCTGTGCTTGTCAATTTTTACATCGCTTAAATATAGTTAATAATTTTCCCTAATTTGCAAGGTTTTTATTGGAATTAAATTAATTAACATTTGGAAAACACTTAGAATAATAACTGGCACATAGTAAGCACTATATAACTAATGATATTAGATAAATTAATAGATGAAAGTGACCACAGGAAAAATTATAATTAGGCTTATACAAATTGCTCAGATATGACAATAGAGGTAATTATGAAGTGTCTGCATTTGGAAATAATAGCAAAGTCTTCCTTTTTCAAATGTTATGAGATGTTGGTAATTCAAATCACAATGTTTTTGCATAGAAAACATTCAATGTCTCACAACAATATGGCCTTTTTTCCCCAAGGGAAGCGTTTTGTAAGGAAAGCTAATATATATTCATGAAAATGCACAGAAAGGCTGAGAAATCAACAAATGCTTGACAATCCTGAAATGTCTTTTTCGGTATACTTGGAGATAACTCAGGAATGATTCCAACTTGTTCAAGAAAACGATTACTTAGTAGACTCTATGTGGTGAAAACAGTCAACAGTTGCTAATTGAAAGCTTCAACATTCAAGTCTCCCCAGTAGGGACTCAGAAGAACAGCCTGGCAATCTATTCCTGAAAAAGTCAGCCACAGAAAACCTCATGGAGCACAGAACATGCAGGAAATCATCGGGGAACAGAATCTACTCAGTAACAACTTTTTCTTCCCTTTAGAAGACATAAGCACCTCTAAATAACTGAATGCCCTTAATTGCAACAAGAATGTTTGCTTTAGGGATTATAACCACTTTGTTGTATGCTTCAAGGAAAAGGGCCATTCTCTCAGCTTTGAGAATGTTGGCAGCTGACAGCCTTCAGTTATTATGCCTTTTCAGCTATTGCTCTCTGCTTAAGAGATCTGCTTCACACAAAGTCACACTCTCCTCCTGGCATTCAATTACTAGTCAATATGAATTTCTATCAAGACCTGGCCCACTTGCTAAAATTCGTGACAACTCCAGATCCACTGTTGTCCATAGTTTCAACTAGGGTCTGTGTTATGATTGCCTCTCAATTCAACTCAAGGTCCCTCGGCACAAACTTGCTTCAAACATTCACCTATACTAGTTACTAATCCCAAGAAAATTCCTGCCTGCATAGAAATATCTGTCTCAAATTCTGTTTCTTGGAAATCTGACCTACAATGAGAACATATTAAAGAATGTATACAAGGTGCACTGATTTGAAACCATGAGCATTTCAAAATCTCATTTCCATTTTTATAGGGATAATTTCACGTATTGTAATCTTTAAGGGATTCCTTAACATCTTCAGAAAGGTCACCTCCAGAACAGACTTCTTCAAACCACATAGCCATAGTCAGAATTTCAGAATGCAGGATTTTCTTAAGATAATGGCTAAGTCTGGGTGATAAGAATTTTCCAATCAAATATCCTATATTCAGAGCACATGCTCACACATAGGGAAGGTGGATGTGTGCTTAGGATTGCCAACAGACTTTCCTGTGTTTTGCATGTACAAATGGCAAAGAGTCTCTCTGTGGTTTATGCATAATTCTATGTATAATATTTGTTTCACGTACAAATTTTAAAATATATTTTTTCAAGCTCATTTTGGCAAGCCAATACAGACATCTTACCATTCCATCATTCACTCATCAAAATATTGTACAATTGCTACAATAATTAGTTGCAAATCACTTTCATTTTTGGGCATGGGGTATCACTACCCTCTGGTGGGAGTGGGAGGCCCAGTCTTGCGCCTAGAGAGCTGCTGCTGGATTTGAACCACCAAGCCAGTGGACCGCAGTCCCACACTCAACCACTACGCCACGGGGGCTCAGGCTGCAAATCACTTTCTTCCTTCTTGAACTTGATATCAGCTCCTCTTTACTCCCCCACCTCTCCCACCATACCCCATAGGAATCCTTATTCTATTTGCTGTCTCTGTAGGGTGATCAATCCTGAGTTCCCTATACTGGAAAATAGAACAACACATAACAAGGTTTCAAAGAGGCCAGTGAAAATGACAAGATATATTAGAGATAAAACCAATTTGAAATAAAACTAACAGTACAGAAAATATTGAAGACCAGCTCAGACCGAAAGTGTGTCAGAGGGGGATGAAGTGGCAATGCTTTAATTATGGAAGTCAGGTTTAACTTTTGACCTCATATACTCATCCCTCTGATACTCTCTGTTAAGCAGCGATTCCCTGTCCCTCAATGAAGGCTCGAGGGAAGTTACCAGAGGCTCATTTCCTGTATAAATCTGGCAAATATATCTTGGGCTTCTGTTCTTATCCATAGCCTATAAAGCAGAATCTCACAAATCAAGCTCTGATACTATTCCTCCTTCAGTATTGGATTATATAAATTGCAATCATTGGATCACAGATGTTGGTGTGCTTCTTCCATGTGGACTTGACTGACATCCCACATAGATGGCTTCTTGTTTGGGAACAAGCCTTGAAGACTCCAGACACTATTCTATTTCATAGCTAGAGACCATATAATGTTTCCATGACATTTTGCTACAGAATACATATTTTCTGTGTTTGCTTCAGAAGTATTGAGCAGGGCCATGTTGTAAGAAATAATTGTTTTTAAATTGGAACTAGGATTTAATGTGAGCCCAAAATTCATTCCTGGATGTCTTTTTTATCTGGTGTGTGCTCCGCTTAGAGATCCCCTTTTATATTTCTGGTAGAGAAGCTTATCAAATATCTCTTTGAAATATAAGGACTTTCTGTTAGTGCCCCTGACATGAATATATATATATATATAGATAGATAGATAGATAGATATAGATATAGATATAGATATAGATATATAATAAGACATCATTGTGAGAAGGGATACCTACATATCACAATACCTGAATTAGTCACTTGTACAGAATAAATCTTTACGTGACTGGATGCTATTTGCACTAATAATAGCAATTGGTTGTCAAACAAAATGTACACTAAAGCTCACTGACAATGTCACAGACAGGTTTTGTCACTTCTAAGTACTGAAAGAATTCTAGTGTAAATAAAATTACACCTTCTATTTTTTTAGGCACCACTGCCGTCTGGTGAGAGTAGGAGGTCCAGCCTTGCTCCTGGAGAGGTGCTGCTGGATTTGAACTGCCAAGCCAGTGGGCTGCAGTCCCGCACTCAACCACTACACCACTAGGGCTCAGCCCGACACCTTCTTTTAATAGATTTTATAATATATTAGAAGTGTTTTCAAATATTGGTCAAGAATTGAGTTTCTCTTGCTAGTTAATTTTATTGAGAATCAAACATTACCACACTTTATTCACTTAAAAAGCACTTTTGGATTTTCTCCTTGTGTAAGGCATGCTTTCAAATATTATGCAACACCAATCCTGAAATTAGCATGCTCCAATGGATGAATCAGCTTTATGTATAACAGCAAGTCCTTTACCAAATCGATTTTGTTTATGGCATGTAAGTCTTTACACCATGACTTCTTATATTGTGGGAAAGGGTGTGGCAGATAATATTTTTCACAAGTGACCATAAAATGGCTACTTCACATTTTCTTCTCTATTGGGACTTTTCAGCAATCTAATCAAGAGAAGTCTATTTTTTATACCTCTCAAGTATGAATAGGCAGTATGAATGCTTTGACCTTTAGAATATGGAATAGGGAATAATACTGTGACTGTCTTCAGTATAACTATTAGCTGACTTGTAAACTTCATCCGGTCACTTGGAAGGTAGTCACTGGGTTAGATGTGTGACCACACTGAGACCACCATGCTAAGAGAAACACAAGGGAATTAGATGACATATGTAGAAGTATTGAGAGAGAGAGAGAGAGAGAGATTGAGAGAGAGAGAGAGACAGCGAAGGAGATGCCAGGTATATATATGAAAAAGTTATGTCGGAAGTAGATCACCCAGTCTCAGTCAGCCCAGCTGATACCACAAAGATTCCAGAAAGACTGAATTGGGTCATTTTGAATTAGTGTCTCAGAAACTCATAAACTGAAAATTTTTTTAATCCAAAGAATTTTGCAGTAGTTTGTTATATATCAATTGTTATGAAAGACTTTGTTGAAAACTTGATTAATTAATCAAATATGTGTTGGTAAGTAGAGGAGTCAAGGTATACAATATGAAAACTGTGGAGTCATAAAGTCTAGCTTCAGATTCTGACTTTGCCACTTAAAAGCTCTAAGACTTGGAATCATCTCTCTCTAAATTTCTAGACCTACTAAAAAGAGATGCTAGAAAGCCTGGTAGCACAGTAGGTTAAGTTTTTGTCTGCTAACCAAAAGATCAGAAGTTCAAACCCATCAGTCCCTCCACAGGGCTGAAAGAGGAGGCAGTCTACCTCTACATACATCTATAACTCAGCAAAGCCATGGAGCAAATCTATTCTGTCCAATAGGGTGCCAATGAGTGACAATCAACTTGAAGGCAGTGAAATTTATGCTAGAGAACCTTATCAATTATTTCTCTTGAGTATAAGGATCTTCTCTTAATAGTGTCTTGATTTAGCTCCTGGCACTAATATATATTGATATATGTAATATGTATAACACCATTCAGTAAGGGGTATTATACCTATCTAGGCTAACTGCATATCACAATACCTGAAATAGTCACTTATAGAGAATAAATCCTTACATGACTAGATGCTATATGCACTAATGTACAAGATGTACAGTAATATTCACTGGCAATGTCACAGACAGGTTTTGTCACTTCTAAGTACTAAAGGAATTCTAGCATAAATAAAATCATCCTTGATTTTAATAAATTTTCTAATCTATTGAAATTATTTTCAAATATTGGTCAAGAATTGAGTTTTTCTTGCTAGTTAATTTTATTGAGAATCAAACATTACCACATTTTATTCACTTAAGAAGCACTTTTGGATTGTCTCATTGTGTAAGGCATGCTTTATAAATGTATGTAGAAGCAGTGGGTTAATAACATTTAGCTCAAAAGAATTTTATGATGAGTTCATTAGCTAAAACTTATAATGGTACAATTGTAGATTCTAACTATTACAATTTTGATTGGTAGCTGAGCCTCAAAGATGGTGACCAATATAGACCTCTTCTGTACCTTAGAGTAGGAATAAAGTTTTATATTAATACAAGGCTGAGAATAAAATCTAGAATAGTAGTGTCTAATTCTGGAGCCTTCTTTGGTATTAATTTTCCTAGCAGTATCTGGAAATTATAATACCTACTGATCAATACGTGATGAGCTAAGGGTGAATAATAGGGAAAGTATTTGACCCAAGACCTGGCATTTGCCTAAAAACCACTGAGGCCAAAGTGATTCTAACTTGTATTGACCTTATAGGACCAAGTAATACTCTTTCGGGTCTCCAAGAATGTAAATCTTTATGGGAGCAAATGACTAGCTCATATTTCTCTGACAGAACAGCTGGGGTGGGGTGGGGAAGGACAAACCAATGATTTTGCAATTAAAAGTCCACCACGTAGCACACCCTGCCACCAGGGCTCCTAGGCATGTGACTAGTGATTAGTGATTGTTGGTTCTTCTGTCATCCCAATCTCCCTATTTGGTTCCACGTAGAATGAAAATCTTATAGCACAAGAGAAGAGACTGACTGAATTAAACTCTAGAGAAATATTTAACAGTGTACTCAGATTTCAGGGTGAAGGCCTTGTTTAGATATTTTGGAAGTTTATTTGTAAGCATAGCTATTTATACATATAACCTAGTGCTATTCTGTTTTGTTGTCTTTTAACAAGATATGATTCTTGTCATGCAAAACTGCTGCTTGGGTGTCAGTAACTGGCTGCTGAGGATGAGTGGCATCAATTACCTTCTACAACTCATAGCTATCAATCAAAACACATCTTATTTCCTGTGCTCTAGGCTAGCAAATGCATCCAACTAACCAGAACTGAGGAGAGCAGATGAACATTAATGTTGCCACACAAAGTTCCCAGTTGTGCATAGCACAGTTAAGAGCCCTTGGCACCTCCAGCTCATTCTGGCTGGTACCAGAAGAAGCAAAGGGTAAGAAGGGGATGTAACAAACAAAACTGGCCCTGAACTAAACAGCAGAAAATGTAAACACTACTTCTGTTACTACTGTAGGGGATAAATAAGGCCTCATCAAAATACAGACAATTGAGTTTGGTCAATGATTTCCTGACTTGCTACCTTGGGCAAAAAGCATTGAGAAAGCTTGGAGTGATGTCTGTTCATGAGAAAATAATAGAAAAGTCTGATAAAACTGAGCAGTATATAAGAATAAATCACTGTTTAAGTGAGCAGAGTCAGAGAACAGGAAGGACAAAATTCCCAATACCTGTTTTATATCAGCGTCGGAAACAAGCTCATTTTAGCCTGTCATTGTACATAAATCACTTGTTAAGCTTGGTGGAGGTAGACATTCTTCTTCTAATAGATCATATTTACCTGAAAATGGGATGCCATAAAACTATAATAGTGGTTTTTGCAAAGAAATATGTCAAAATTGTAAAGGCCCTAAGAGAAACCAGGTGTGAGAAACAGGGTGAAATATTCTCAGGATACATTTGAGCATATCCAAATTCTTTTAGTCAGTATCATGGGGAACATAAATTAAATGGTATATTATAGATAAGAAATTGTAAAGAACAAACAAAACCCTGAATTCCAAAGTCTTCAAACAGAAGGGATAGATTGACCTTCATTATACTTTAAGATCCCAATAAATCATATAATAACACTGGGCCTACTGTGTGTGAGTCTCAGTGCTCTGTTGTTCAAATGCACCACTTCATTTAACCCTTACAATAGCCTTATAGTGTAGGCCAAATATAGACAAATACATTGAAACAAAGATGAATGAACTTGCCCAAAGGGCTGAGTTAGAATGTGAGATTGAAACTTCCTAAGTCCAGAGTTAATTTTCTCAAATGCCATATTACTTCTGTAATGAAAAATAATATTTATAGACTCATGAAGCCTTCCCCAAAGGAAAATTACCCAAAACAGGTCCATGACAAAGGCTATGCTCCACAATTATAGAGTTAAATAACACATGTTAATAAATATAAGGTCATTCTATTATAATAAGAGAAGATAGGACAAGTGCTCTAAGAAAGACTCAAGCACATTTTCTGTTATTTGAATACTTGATTGAGAAGCTGTCTTACAAATAAACAAGATATGCAACTAATAGTGCTCATTGATGGAGAAAACTACTAGGTGACATTGAAAGAATTCTTCTTACCCGTCTTCTAAGCAGGGTAAAGTGTCTGGGGTGGTGATGGTTGTTGTCATGTCAGTTCTGACACACGGTGACCCACTGCATAGGGTTTTCAGAAGCAGATCACGGACCTGTCTCTGGGGACATTTCTGGGTGCATTTGAAATGCCAATATTCCTCATATGGGTAGTGCTTAATTGTTTGTCGCCACTGAGCGATTCCTCAATGCTTGAGATAAGCAGCCCTAAGATGAAGCTAAATGATCCCCACCTCCTGATGCCGGGCAATCCCCTCCCCTTGAATGAGGACTGGACCGGTGAATCACTTTTCACTAGTAGACTATGAAAAAATTCATGGAGCATTACTTCCGAGATTAGGTTATAAATATCTCTCTCTCTCTCTCTCTCTCTCTCTCTCTCACACACACTCAATCCTAAATCTCAAGGGAGCCAGTTGTTATCCTGTGATCTGCCCCATAGAAAATCCCAGGTGGCAAGAAATTAAACTTATAGCCAGCAAGAACCTGAGGTGGCTCTCATTTCTGGAGCTACTTACAAACTGAATTCTGCGAACAATGTACAAGTGAGATTGGAAGCCATTACACACTTAGATGAAGCTACACCTTGGTCACAGCCTTACGAGAGAACTTGAGTGAGAGGGTTCAGCTTTGCATTCCTGTTATTCAAAAAGTGAAATAATAAATTTCTCTTAATTTTAATTACTAATTTGGAGTAATTTGTTATGTAATCATTGGTTGTTACTACAGCATTCCTGTATTGTGAAATGAAAATAGTATCAAAGGTATAGATATTTTCCTTTTAAAAGATCCAATCGGGGCTGAGCTCTGGTGGTGTCAGTGGTTGAGTGCGGAACTGCAGCCCGCGGACTTGGCGATTCACATTCAGCGGCGGCTCTCAGAAGGGGCACTGGATAGCGCCCACGACCACCAGAGGCAGTGATTGCCGCCCCCCCACTCCAAACACACACACAGATCCAATCAAATACCCATTGTCCTTGGGTTGGTGTTGACATACAGGAAACCTCTTTAAAAACAACAAGAAAAAAACTCGCTGTCATTGAGCCAATGCTGATTCACAGTGACCCCTGTGAGCTGTTGTCACTGGACCACTTTGCAGGCGCAGACAGCCCAGTCTTTCTCCTACAAAGCTGCTGGCAGTAGTAAACTGCTATTTTTTTTGTAGTTTTTATTGAATCATTTAATTGGGGGCTCATACAACTCTTATCACAATCCACACATACACCCATTGTGTCAAGTACTTCTGTACATTCTCATCATTCTCAAAACACTTTCTACTTGAGCCCCTGGTTTCTGCTCCTCATTTTCCCCTTCCTCCCCCATGAATTCTTGATAATTTATAAATTATTTTTATTTTGTCGTATCTTGCACCATCCACCATCTCCCTTCACCCTCTTCTCCACTGTTCAGGGAGGAGGTTGTATGTAGATTCCTGCAATCTGGTGTCCCTTTCTACCCCACCTTCCCTCCACCCTCCTGAGGGTTCTTTTCTCTTGGATCCCCTGTATTTCCAGTTCCTATTTGTACCAGGGCACATCCTCCAGTCCAGCCAGACTTGCAGTGAAGAACTGGGTTCATGATTGTGGGGTGTGTGTGTGTGAAAGCATTTAAGAACTAGAGGAACATTGTATATTTCATAATTGCTATGCAGATCACAGACCAACACATAAGCATATACTACCAGAGCTCCTATAGGACAGAATAAAACTGTTATATAAAGTTTCTAAGGCTATAATCATTGTGGAAGCAGACAGTCTTACCTTTCCCCCTTAGAGTGTCTCATGAGTCAAACTTTGGACCTTTTGTTTAGCAACCAAGTATTAAACACTGTTCCACCAGGGCTTCTTGCAAAGAAACAGTGAACTCTCACATGACCTTTGATCCTTGAATCACACCAGTGACCACCAAGTGACTGAGGAGATGGGGCACTAGAGGGAGTTAATACTTAGTCTGGCAAGGAGAATGGTGGTAAAAGAATATCAACGAGATTCTTCACTTCCAACCATATAGAAAAGTCATGATTTGCTTTCAGGGCCTTTCAGTAGGGAAAATGGTAAGAGAAGAGACATGATGTTATCTCACTTACATCTCATGATAAGCAGTGAAGATGTGGATTTATATCTGATATGTAAAAGTATTGCCTTGTATTAGAACAGTAAAAGTGGCTATAAAGAAGTAAGCTTCTGCAATTACAAAACTAATGGGCAGCTGAACCAGGGTGAAAAAAATTCATCCCCCAGTCCTGTGACTCCTTTTCTCCCTTCACCCCTCACCTCATAAATGCTCTCTGTCAATCAGACATTCTCCAGGAAAATATTTCCGTTTATCTTCCTGGATATAGGAGGACTGCTCCAGAGGTGATGTAGTTGTGATTCAGTGATAAAATTATCCTCTTCCATGTGGGACACCAAGCTTCATTGCCCCAATCATCAATCAGCAGAGAGGTTCACGCTGCTGTGATGCTGGACAGTTTTCAGGAGAACTACCAAATTAAAATGGACTACAAAGAAAGACTGGCCTTCTACTTAGAATATTAGTGAATGAAATCTCCATGGATCACAATAGTTTTATTGTCAACCAAGTATAAGGCTGGAGCAAGATTGGACAGCACATCATTCTTTTGGACATAGGACTGTCATGAGAATGTGTGGTGGTGGGAGACTGATCCAATGACAAGTAATATTTTGGAGGTTGCTCCACTGAGCCACCATGGATATAACTAGACTCATATATCTACTCCATGAGTTGTAGAGTTCGTTAGTACTTTTTTCTACCTTTAAATTCCAGACTT
Source organism: Nesogale talazaci (assembly GCA_004026705.1). Taxonomy (NCBI): domain Eukaryota; kingdom Metazoa; phylum Chordata; class Mammalia; order Afrosoricida; family Tenrecidae; genus Nesogale; species Nesogale talazaci. The sequence goes on along the minus strand of PVJH01007060.1, from coordinate 66,840 downwards.
TTCTTCTGCAGTATTGCTGGATGGATTCAAATAGTCAGTCTTTAGAGTAGTGTTTGGGCACAAAGTATTTGTAGCACCCAGGGATAAGTCTCTGAATTTTAATCAGACATCTCCATGTTATTCTGAGGAGATAACACTTGCCAAGTTTTATAAGCACTATCTGACAAACTTTTCCTCGTCAATATTGAGATTAACAAAGAGTTAAAACTCTCTCTCTCTCTCACACACACACACACGCACACATACAGAGGAACAGCATAAAAAAACCAACAACATAGAAAGAAATGAGAAGCCTAATACTCTAAGGTTCAAAGGCAATGACAAAGAACTAGATGAAATATCAATTAGAAGAAGAAACTGAATTGAAGCAGTGAACAAGGATGCATATAGAGCAATTAAATGCCAACTCGACTGGCACAATGTGGCATTTTGAATGGTTTTAAAGTCTTCCAATCAGTGCACAGACCAAATAACTGGGTTCACTCACTCAGGACTGAATCAGCACCCACACCTGTGATCAGCAACCAGAGAGTTGCCTTTCAGTGGCCCCACCTAGCTATAACAGCCATAACAGTGATCTATAAAAGGTGGCAGTCAATGAAGGTCTTGTCTCCCCTCAGGTGTTCTATAAGAACACTGCATATAAACTCATACCCACCACTCCAATCACTAATCAATTCACCTAATGGCAAGTGGGGACACTCCAGAGTTGTCAAATTAGTGACCAGAGTTGGATGGCTCCTATCTTGTCTTTATGTATGAAAATAAAACAAAGCAAAGAATCAGGGTGAGAGAAACTAACATACAATAATTTAAGTAACACACCAGCACTGCAATGTCTCAAAGACAAGAAGTAACTTCAAATCACACACGACAGGGTCAGATGGCTCCAGGAAGCAGACAACTAGAGAGGCAGAACATCTTCAAGGGAAAAAGACAAACCATTTGTTACATCATTTTAAAAAAGACATGTAAAGTCGATCGAAGATGGAATCAGTGAAATCATAGTCAAAATCAAGGAAAAGTCATACAAAGCTCTAGATAAATTCATGAAAATAATACAAGAACACACCGAAAAAATAAATAGAATATTTGAAACTATAAAATAACAGCAAAGGAAACTCTAGAAGAATAATGTCAAAGTTTCAGAAATGGGTATCACATGGAAAAACAAAATATTATAAATAAATTAATGGATTTTCAAAATTTATCACAAATCTCTTAATACCAATATGCTAGAGAAACAATCTGAAAAAAAAAGAAGAGAGCCTAAACATTATGTTGGGGATCACCAAAAGGAATAGTGATTGGAATTTTAGAACAGGAAGAAACAAATAAACAAAAACACAGAAAAAGCTTCCTTAATACCAAGAAAATGAGAAGCTATGCATTTAAAGAGATCAATGGATCCAAAATAAAGAACAAAAAAAAATATTCACCAAGATATATCACAATCAAACTTTTTAAAACCAGGGAACAGCAAGAGCCTAGAAGTCACATGAGGTAAAAATGAAAACTTACCTACAAAGGAGGACCAATAAGACAATTTTTAAATTTCTTGGCAGGAACTAATACAGCTCAGAAGTCACTGCAATAACATATGTAAAACGCGGAAATGAAAATAAATTCCAACCAAGAATTATGTGCCCAGCAACATTTTCCCTCAAACATGACAAAATTAGGAAATTTCCATATAAGTGGAAATTAATACAATTTGCAAAACCCACACCAAATTTGCAAAGAATCTGCAGGTAGTTCTTTGAAAACACAACTAGCAGTGAGGGGCAACAAACTAACCTTCAGACACAACAATATTACAGAAAAATCGATGCATACTTAGATAGGTCAAAAGTTAAATAAACTTGGGCGGAGCCCCAGTGGCGTAAGTGGTTGCGTGCCGAACTGCGGCCCACGGGCTTAGCAGTTCAACTCCAGCGGCACCTCTCAGGAGTGGCACTGGGTGGCTCCCACGACCACCAGAGGGCAGTGAGGCCCACAAAAGAAAAGTTAAATAAACTTACAAAACTAAAATTAGGGAACCAGAGACACTAATTTGCAAACAATGGCAACTAAAAAGGCAAAAGTGCAACTTTTTTAATGTAGAAATTTACCGCCCCCCATTTTTTAAACACAAAGAGGGAAAATATCAACAAAAATGCAAACATTGTGTAGTTCTAGAACTTCCAAGTGGAGAGGAAGTTAGATAGTTTCAAAATATAAAAGACTGCTTCAAACTTGAGAAGATAGTAAATCACATATAACTTAAAAGGAAATTAATAGACCTTTTCAGCACAATAAGGCAGTAGAACTCATAAAGATTCAGTAAGCAATAAAGAAAAAACAATAGGGGAAATTATAAGAAAATATATAAACAAAATTAACTCATCACAGAAAAGTACACGGCACAAGGAAACCATTGGCAACACTCACAGAAAACAGCAAAGCACTTCATATCTATTCATAATTACGCTGACTGCAAGTAGGTTAAATGCACTAGGTAAGTGAATGAGAGCAGTAAAATTATAAGAAAACCTCAGTATGCTGTCTACAGGAGCATCTTACACAAAAAAGTTAAATAATAGGGAGTGAAAAAACATATCAAGCAAATTACAATGAAAAAGAATTGGATCAGCAGGTTATACTCATCCCTCAATTATGGCTAGAAGGAAAGCACTGAAAGCTTAGTAGATTAAAATGATAAATCTGACTCCCTTTTGCTAAATTCTGTGCTTGATCTCATTTCTAGAAATTTTGGTTTTTTATATATAGTGGGGTTTATCTCTGTTGTATTTTTTCATTGTTGGTAGTCTTTGTGACTCTCTGTTACATATGTTTCTCTGTTTTTCAGCATATGAAACCCAAGTTGGATGAATCTTAGAGATGATAACTAGAATAAGGGGTCTGGTGGGGTATGGCACGGGAGGTGTTAGGTAATGGGGAGCTAATAACAAGGAGTACACGATGGAAGAAAATGTTTTGAACCCAAGTGTGGTAGTGATTGTATAATACTGTGTGATATAATTGAACTTTGGAATTGTATGATATCTGACCTAATAAAATGGATTGAAAGGAGTAAAAAAGCCTACTTGAATCCTCAATACCCTGCTGGCCAATCATCTAATGTCAATTTATCTTCTAGTACTGCCTCCTCTTCATTATAGTCTTCCACATGGTTTTGGCCCCAGGTCAGTGTGGGAACAAGTCCAGCACCCAGGGAAGTGAGGGAGACTGAGTTAATTTCAATGGTGCACACAGACTCCAGAGACCTGGATGAATGACGCAGATCAAACTTTATTACAACTTTCACAAAGCTTATATAGGTTTCATTGACCAATCAGATCATACTTCCTGTTTTCCAAACATATTCTTATATGGCCATAAGTTTGCATCTGAGGTGTTACTGGCTGAGTTATGTATATGAGGTGTAGTGGGCTGAGCCAGCCGTCCAATCACAGTACAGGATTTTACCGTCCAATCATTACTGGATCTTAGCTGTTACTATAGGGAAGTTAGAAGCATTGATAGGCTGTGTCTCAGAGGTTTAAAGCGGAAGGAGATCAAGTGAGCTGGCCTGGGGTCTTATGGCCCCAAGACTGGAGTTCTTTCCGGGAGTCATGGAAACGCGGGATGCCCAGTAGCTTCCACCTGACTCGACCAGGATAATCCAGGAGACTTGGAAGCATGGATTCCAGCTACCCAAGGGAGTCGGTTACTACACAGTGGCTTCAAGACCACTCCAGAAGTCTCAGCAACATCCCAAGCCTTCTACACCTCTCCCACACATCCAAAGGTCCTGCCAAGAATACCCCCACAGTTCAGAAATATCTTTATCAAGTCATTTTTCTCTGTGTAGTGTCTATTAGCTTTTGAATTTCTCTTGGTACCTGCTTCTTTCCCTTATTAATAAATGTCCTTTGTGGTATTCCTCCTTCATCTACCCCCAACCCCTGGCATAGGCCACATTGTCTTCATTTACCTCATCAGGAAGATATGATTTCTACTCATAATAACATCAGGTAACTCATCTGCTGCCTCTTGTTCGGCAGTCAGCTACTTCTCTTACAATCTTGATACTTTTTTTGGGGGGTGGGGTCATCACTGCCTTTGGTGGTTATGGGCACTACCCAGTGCTGCTCCTGAGAGCCGCCGCTGGATTTGAACCGCCAAGCCCGAGGGCCACAGTCCCTCATTCAACCACTTACGCCACCAGGGCTCAGCCCCAATCTTGATACTTTTAAAACGAAGCCTCTTTTTAAAGTTAACAGACTATCCTTTAAAAAAATCATTTTATTGTGGGTTCGTACAACTCTTTTCACAACCCACACATATATCCATTGTGTCAGGCACTTTTGTACATGTGTTTTCCTCGTTCTCAAAATATTTGCTTTGGTCAGGCATATCTCACTCCCCAAGCTTCAGTTTCAGTGCTGGCCTCCAAGGCAACTTCCTCTGGTAGAGAGTTGGATGCCCCTATAGATGGGGTTGGGGTTGGGTTCTCAGGCCCCTCCACTAGTGACCAGAGCACATGAGAACAAATGAAAAGGGAGGAAGAGAGAATGACGTGCATCCTGGCCCACTGAGCCTTCAGGACAATAATCCCACTCAGAACAGCTAATGCATAAAGAGGACTGCACGGCCAACCTCATTATGAAATAAGGCTATCCTCGCAGACCCAAGGCCTATCGGGGTCAGGAAGAGGAAGCGGGGTCAAGATTATACCCTGTCGGACATAACCACACCAATGCAAAGCATTAAGAGTGTGCAACAGAGCGTAGAGTCACAGATGGAGTGCCAAGAATATACTTTGGGGCCTGGGTATTGGCACCCCATCCAAATGAACCAGGGGTCACTCTAGGAGGTCAACTACAGACCTTGAACTTTATACAGGTTCTTATATTGCTATTATTTTTATTATTCAGTTACATATTGTATAGTAAATTGAGGAGGCTTCTTGCTGTTGTTATCATTTTTTTATTTGCTTAAGTTGCTCCATTTTATGAGACCTTTCTTGTACATATTGCCACCGCTACAGGTCTATCTAGACAAGATAGACTGGACAAAAAGGTTGGAGGCATAAATGACAGGACTGATGGCTCCAGGGTAGGGGACATTGAAGAGGGGGAGGAGGGGGAAAGGTGGTGATGTCGACCAGCCCAGGAAAAGGGAATAGCAATTGATACAAATGCAGGGAGAAGGTGGGTGAGAGAAGGCCAATAGGGATTGATTAAGACTACTGTAACAGAGAGAAAATACTGAAACCCAAATGGAGAGTGAGCATGATAGTGGGACAAGAGGGAAGCAAATGGAAATAGAGGAAAGAATTGGGGGAAAATGAACATTTATAGAGGTTCAAATACAGGTATGTACATAGGAGCATATATTTATAAGTGAGGATGGGGAAAGAGATTAATGTGTATACTAATAGGGCTAGTAGTAGGACAACAGATGGGCATTGGACCTCCACTCAAGTACCTCTTCGGTTCAAGAACACTTTGTTCTATTAAATTGGCATTCCAAGATGCTCATCTTTCCGACACGATCACTGAATACAAATGTGTGCATAAACAAAGGTGGTGAAGAAAGCTGATGGTGCCTGGCTATCAAAAGATGGAGCGTCTGGGGACTTAAAGGCTTGAAAGTAAACAAGCAGCCATCTAGCTCAGAAGCAACAAAGCCCACATGGAAGAAGCACACGAGCTTGTGGAATCATGAGGTGTCAAAGGGATTAGATATCAGGCTTCAAGAACTAAAAAGCACAACATTGCATGCTCACTTTCCTGATATGATCCCTGAGGACAAATGTGTGCATAAGCAAATGTGGTGAAGAAAGTTGATGCTGCCAGGCTACCAAAAGATATAGCATCTGGGGACTTAAAGGCTTAAGTAAACAAGTGGCCATTCAGCTCAGAAGCAATAAAGCTCACAAGGAAGAAGCACACCAGCCTGTGTGATCATGAGGTGGTGAAGGGATCCGGTGTCAGGCTTCAGTGAGCTAAAATTGTATTATTATTAATGAGGGGGAGTATAGATTGGGGACCGAAAGCCCCAATAGGTAAGGTGACATCCCTTTGCAGAGGGGTTACAAGGAGGAGATGAGTCAGTTAAGATACAGGGTAGGAGCTATGAAATATGCAACCTTCCTCTAGTTCCCATGCTACCTCCCACCCACTATCATGACCTCAATTTTACCACATAAAACCAGCTAGACCAGGAGATGTACAGTGAAGTTGGAAATGGGAAAATTAGGATAGATGGTCCATCAAGACAAGTATTAGGAGTGGTAATACCAGGAGGGTTGAGGGATGGAGGAATAGAAAGGAGAACCAACTTCAGGGATCTACACGTAGCCTCCGCTCTGGGGCACAGGCAACAGGGAAGTGAGTGTTGGGACACATTGTACAGTGTACAGGATGAAAAAAAAACAATTTGTAAATTACTAAGGGTTCAAGGGGAAGGGGGGAGGAAGGGTAATATAGGGAGCTGCTACTGGGGGCCTGGAGGGAGGGAGAATGCTTTGAGAGTGATGATGCCAATGGGTGTGTAAAAGTGGCCTGCATACAACTGATGTTATTAGGGATTGTGATGAGGGTTGTATGAGCCCCCAATAAAATGATTCATTAAAAAAGGAGGAGGGGAAAGGGGAGCTTTGTTATTTTTTTAAAGAGGAGCTTGTACCAAGGGCTCAAGTGGAAAATGTTTGGAAATGTATGTGGCAACATGTGTGCAAATGTGTTTGATACAAATGATGTACTGAATGTTGTATTAGCTATAAGAGCCCCCAATAAAATTTTTTAAAAAAGAAAAAAAATTGCTTTCTACTTGAGCCCGTGTTATCCAACCTTCATTGTCCCCTCACTCCTTGAGCCCCTCTCATGAACCCTGGATCATTTATAAAGTATTATTATTTTGTTATAGCTTACACCCTCCGACATCTCCCTTCATCCATTTCTCCACTGTCCTTCCCCACGGGAGGAGGTTATACGTACATCCTTGCAATCTGTTCTCCCTTTCTACCCCACCTTCCCTCCACCTTCCCAACATTGCCCTTCTGACCACTGGCCCAGAGGGGTTCTTCTGTCTTTGATTCCCTGTGTTTCCAGTTTCTATCTGTACAAGTGTACCTCCTCCAGTCCATCCAGATTTGTAGGGTAGAATTGGGATATCATGGTAGTGGGTTGGGAGGAAGCATTTAAGAACTAGAGAAACTTTGTATGTTTCATTATTGCTACACTGCATCCTGAGTGTCTCATTCCCTCTCTGAGCCTTCTGTGAGCCAATGTCCAGTTGCTTACCGATGGGCTTTGGATCTGCACTCTGCACTCCCCTTCATTCACAATGATATGAATTTTTGTTTCTTGATGCCTGATAGCTGGTCCCCTCAATAAATTGACCAGAAATCCTGCTTTTGGTAGTGCAGTCCTGATTTTAAACACTTTTCCCCATGTCCTGCAGTGTTTTTTTTAAAGTCCAGATTTTTGGAAAGAATGCAAAACAAGCTAGGGAATGGCAGGAGAATGGAAAGGGAATATGACCCCTCTACAACCCCCCGTCAATCATATCCCACTTTAACAATGTTAAAATCTGGTCACTTTACCTTAACACCTTGAGATCACCCAGGCTGGTGTGCTTCTTCCATGTGGACTTTGTTGTTCCTCAGCTAGATGGCCAGTTGTTTATCTTCAAGCCTTTAAGACTCCAGCGACTGTATCCTTTGATAGCCAGGAACCATCAGCTTTCTTTGCCACATTTGCTTATGCACTCGCTTTGTCTTCAGTGATCATGTTGGGAAGGTGAGCATCTCAGACTGCCAAATTATCAGAATATCTTTTGTTGGCATTAAGTTTTCTAGATTTAGAGCATCTTTATTTTCTTTTAAATGATCATAAAATGAGTTCAATATTTCTGGAATCATAGTAAGAGTCTATAGACATGCCATTCTTCTAACAATCCAGTACCCACACGGAGGTTGCATTTGTAGTACAAAATTAAAAGGTATCTTTTTAAGATACAGACTTTTGAGCTTGCTAGTGTAGCTGTAAGGGAACCTGTTGGCATAGTGGCTATGCTCGGGCGTGACCTGTCAGGTCTCCTAGGAAGAAAGTTGGGGTTTTCTCCTTTGATAAGTTACAGTCTCAAAAGCTCCCAGCAACAGCTCTATCCTGCTCTAGAGACTCACGGTACGTCAGCATTGCTTTGATGGCAGTTAGGTTGGTTTCTGAGGGTAGCTGTAGTAGCAACTTCACGAAATTTTATCTATTATCTATTTTTGCAATGATCCTTATGTTTTATGCATACATCTTGAAATGGCAGACAACTGCAACTGCAGATCTAAATCTATGGTACATGTTATTCAATTGAACGTGCAATGTCATGATTTTTTCTATGGTTCTTGGGAACTCGTCTAGCATCACGAGTGTCAATTCATATGGGTCTTAGCCTTAGTTAAAGTTTACAGTATTGCATCACAAAAATTTTATATGCACAAGAACTATAAGAGATGCAAAAGAACTACTTTTTTTCTGTAATCCTAAATTCAATGAAGTTGGAAACTGCTTATGCATGTTTGATCAGAGGTGATCAAATGCAGAGGTGATCATAATCACATGTTTAAGGGTATACTTGCAATATCTTAGCCCACTACATTAGCAACAAGAAGTGGTACACAATATTACAGTGGAACAGTATTATTACAGTTTACTTTGGCAGTTATAACTTAATATTACATCTTTACATTTATTTACATGTCTCTAAACTGCAATGGTTACATGTATAGTCCATGTGCTTTGATGCCTAATTTAATGAATTTTGATAATGGTTTAGTTTATATTTTGTGGTAGCAAACAGCAAAACAGACTACTAATATCTACATTATGCCTCCATGACATATCATTTTTTTCCTACTTTTGGAAAACTCTACATTATGAAATTTATCTATGACTTTCAAATTGTTATAAAACTCTAGGAAAATTCCCAATATATTTATTGAAAAATAAATCTGTATGTAAGTGCACCCATTATTTCAAACTTGTTCAGGGTCAACTGTATTTACACACATACACAAATATATATATATATATATATATATATATACATACACACTCATAAGAGGCTTTCAAAAAGGTACTGGAAATATTATCATGTATGAAATTCTAGTCTAGCAATTATATTCAACACTTTAAAAAGTATGATTTCATTGCCTTATTATTTTCATTATTTCTTGTCAGAGTAGCTGCCAATCCTATTCTTGCATATTTGATGCTTTTCTGATGTCTCTCTGTAGCTTTTTACGTGATTTTTCTTTGGTCATCATTTTAGGTGTTTATTGTGTGCAATAATTTTATTTTTAAAAATTCCATAGGTGTTCATATTTGTGATTTACTTTATGTCCTGCATTTGAAAACTCTCTCTCAATCCTTATTTTTAAATAATTATGTACACAATTTTCTCATTTATCTCCTTTTAGGAGTTTAAGAAACCTTTTAGATATTACTCATATTATGCTTTCTAAATCTGTATTCTTTATTTTATATCATTTTTTGTTTTTCTGCTCTCCATTCCTTATATATTATTTTAATCAATGAATTCTCTATCTCGTATTAATGTATTATGTAATATAATAGGTACTTTATAGGGATATCTCATATTTTTCATTTGATATCTTCAATGATTTGACTCTTTGTGTAGATTCCCCATTATTCCTTTTGTTTCCTTGGTTATACTAAATGGAATTCTTTTCAATTTTATTTCTCATAATGCTAGTATCTGGAGTACATCTAAATATGTTTTATTGTCACATTATTGCTGTTTTATTAATATTGATTTAGTCCCTTATGTGATTGTTTATTTTGTTTTATATGCAGGACATTTGAGAAAAATGAAGGCTCCTAACCTGCATTTAGTCATTTGAAAGGTGCCTTATCTCTGGATATAGTACTAAATTATTCAGGAAAGGAAACATGACCACACAAGTCCAACCATCATCTTTTCCATTCATTTTGGGTTTGTTTACTTTTTTAAATGTATTACGAAAGACTTGGTTAGGTTTTACTTACCCCAACCGAATGATTTGTATGTGTGTGTTTAGATTGTTGAAGTTTCCGTATACTATATCAAGGGATTCAATCTGAAAAGTAATGCAAACCTAATTCATCAGGAGCAAGACATTTAAAAAGAAGTAATGGAGTTCTGATTATATTCTCTTAAGAAATAGCTTGAGAGCAATATTTGTATCCAAAATTTGTACTGCTTATTTTTTTTCCAATAAATTATCTTGTCTAGCTTAGCTACTATTAAACAATGCTTATCATTTTAAATTAAAGAAATTTTTACTAATTGCTGGATTAATTCAGGTATTGGGAGAAATTTTGCTAAACCATTTAGACAAGTTTGACTGAAGAGAAGAATGTAAATGCACCTACTATAAAAAATAATGATCATAGTAGCAATAATAATAAAAAGATGTACTTCTAAGCCAATGACGATAGCAAAGGAGACAAAAGTAGGGTATGGAGTGAATATATACACATACGCACAGGAATAGACATAATTTAGTGATTTTTTTTGGACACAAAAACTTCACAGTGATATTTTATTTCATATAGCATGTTGGTCAGTGAGTCGTGATACATTCTAATGAATTCTATCTACCTGCTTAAGATTTAACAGTACAAAAGTCTCAGTACCTTAATTCAAAATATCTTTTCTAGATCAATTACTTGCTTTAACAATTTTAATTTTACTTCTAGCACCTTACTTGTCTGGGTGATGAAATATGTGCATTCCCCATTAAACAATGATGCTGCCTATCTCCTCTCCCAAAGAACTGAAGTGACAAAAATAATTTGATAAAAAGATTTAAGACATAAAACAGAAGCAGACAGCCTCACCCTTTTCTCATGAAACAACTGGTGATTTTGAGTCACAGATCTTGAGTTTAGCAGACCCACAATATCACAATGTACCATGAGGGTTTCTTAGGTACCCAACAAAGGAGCCGTCAAAATACATATGCCAAACTTTAACAACATTGAAAAGTTGGACAATTGTACAATAATAATAGGGGATTTTAATGCATAATTTCAGAAGAATGACAGAAACAGAGGGAGAAACACAACAAAGATAACAAAACTTTTAAACAGCAGTCAGCCAACTAAACCTCATAGACATACAGAACATTCAATCAATAAAAGAACAATATGCATTCATGTCTAATATATATGGATCGCTTTCCAAAGTAGAACATATGTTAGATGAAAAAGCAAGCTTTAATGAATTCAGAAGCATTGAAATATTATAGAATATTTTCTCAGATGGCTGTGCTATAGAATTAGAAATCATTAACAAGAAAATTATGGTGAAAAAAGGTAAACACATGGAAAGTGAATAGCAGACTGCTTAAAATTACTGGGTAAAACTAGAAATCAAAAGTTAAATTTAAATTTCCTGGAGTCAAACAAGAATAAAATAGCAGCATAAAAATACATTGGTACACAGCAGAAGTAGTGTTCAGAGGACAATTTATAGCAATAAATACACATCAAAAAAGAAGAAAGTATCAAAATCAATAATGTAATAGTTAGATTTTGGTCAACTTGGATTCACTTGTTCAAAAATATGGGTAGACTCCAATTTCTCAAATAAGTAGCTGCCTTAAAACACTTCCTTTGGCAGGTGGTCTAATTTGGTATCTGTAAAAGGTGCTGCGGAACACAGACTCTCTTTCTCTTCCCACTGGCCTGATTCCTTTGTCTGGTTTCCTGGACTTGGGCCAGCAACCACTATGTGACCTTCCAACCCTTAGATGCTACCATCTGCTTGCCATGTTTCCTGCCTTGGATCTACTCAACTTGTCTCCACCTCCCTGTAGTCTTCATGTCTCCTCCTCATTGTCCTGTCTCACTGGTCAGCAACTGCATGAGTTGTGAAGGGTATCAAGTTTGCATTTGACCCATGGACTGGAGGTAGACTGAGCTTCCCCGTTCTTTGATATTTAGGCTACTTTCTTGATATAAATTTATTTCTCGTACATATATGTGTATCCTGGCTTTGTTTCTTAAAAAAAAAAAAAAACAGGTAACACAAACACCCTAATTTAAAATCTTCAATAATTAGCAAGAGAATGGCAAAAAGCTAGTTATTAAAAGATAGGGGGGGGGAATTCCAGCAAAATAAGTGAAACAGAAAAATTAGAATCAACAATAGTAGAAGTTTTGTTAATTGTATGGATTAATAAAGTGGACAAATCAGTGACAAATTAATCAAAGGAAAAGAAAATAAAAATAACATAAATAAGAAATGAAATGGCCAATGTCATAATAAAACCTACTGAAATAAGAGAATAATAGCCTAATAATATGAAGAACCATATTCCAAGGAATTTGAAAACCTGGAAGTAATGGATGCACTTATATAAATTTGTGGTTGTTAACAGATATCATAAACAACAGAATTGATTAAGAAGAAATAAAATGATCACTTTTTGATTATATGATCCTACACATAGAAATACAAGAGACTAACTAAGCAAACAACTTGACCTAATAGATGCATTCTGCCAAGTGTCAGAGTACAAGATCGACCTAAGAAACCAGTTATATTCCTTTACACTAACAAAGAGCTCTGAAAAGGAAACCAGAAAATTATACCTGACTAGAGATATAGAAGACTTCTTTACAAAGACATTTACAAAACACTAAATAGATGAAGAGAAATGGAAGAATATATCACACACGAGTAGAAAGACATATGACATTATACAAATATAAAGTGATCGAAGTTCAGCTTCGATAACTATTCATTAAAAAGAAGGAAAGACTAATCAAATTTTTATAGAAATGATATTTAGGATAAACAAAGCACTACTAAAAAAGAACTAAACAGTATACCTAATACATCTTGTTCTCAAACCCATTTCTACAATGAAGGGAGTCAAAGCAGCATGTCATTTGTCTAATGACAGACAGAACAGTGCAACAAAATGTAGAACCCAGAAGTAAATCTTTTAATCTATATACAGCTGATCTTTGACAATAGACCACAGCACATTAAATGTGGAAGAAACAGTGCCCTTCACAAATGGGATTGCCAAAACTAGATATCCATTTGCTGAAAAATGTAACCAGGATCCATATTTCTCACCGTATACAAAACTAACTCAAGAGTGAGCAAAGACATAAATATAAAAACCTAAACAATAAACATCATCAAAGTAAAAATAGAAACAGACTAGAGGCCCTAATAATTGGCATAAGTACACTATCAAAATGAAATAAAAGCACACAGAGTATAAGATAGACTAAAGGACTAAGACCTCCCCCAAATTAAACACTTGTGCACATCAAAAAACTCCAAAATAATAAAAAAGAAAAAAGCAGTCAATGACATATTAGACAAGGAACTGATCTCTAAACTTCATAGAAAACTTCAACACCTGAACAGCAAATAGACAAAACCTATCTAATTCAAAACTAGGTGCACACTTCATCAGAGAAAACATTCAGGCAGCCAACATTATCTATGAGACAGATGGAAATAGAAATAGCAATGAGATATTATCTTGATCGGGCATGAATATCAATGCTAAACAAATAAGCACAAAATAAAAGATTCTAGTAAGGTGGTGGAGAGACTGGTACCCTTATATCCTCCTGGTGGAAATGTAAAAGGGTGCAAAAACTGGAGATAGTCTCTTAAAAGGTTGAAAGTAGAAATATCATGTTATCCAGCAATTCTACCACTACATGTACATACGCTCTAGGAAAATACAAACCATGACAGAACTACATAGATGCATACCATGACAGCTATAATCGAGAAAAGGTGGAAAAATCCTAAATATCCATCCATCAATGAATGGATAAGCAAGTTACAATACATACTCGCTAGAATATTGTTGTTAGGTGTCATTGAGTCGATGCAGATTACTAGTGAACCTATGTGCAATAGAATGAATGAAATACTGCTCAGTCCTGCACCAAATTTGTCCTTGTTCTTATGTTTGAGCACATTAGTACACTGTGTTATCTTGCCAAGAATTTTCCTACTTTTCCCTGTCTTGCTACTTAATCAAGTATCATGTCCTTTTCCAGGGACTGGTATCTCCAGAAAATATGTACAAAGTATTTAAGATGAAGTCTCACCATTTTTGCCTCAAAGGAGCATTCTGACTGCTCGTTAAAATAGAATATTACACAACTTTAGAGAATAATGAAGAATTTGTAAAACACCTCATAATATAGACGAATCTGGAAGACATTGTACTGAGTGAGAAAAGTAAATTATACTAGAACAAATGTTGTATGTTAATAAAGTGAAGAAAGGTTAACACAGAGAAAGAAATATTCTTTGCTATCTGGGATGGGAAATGAAGACAAAGAAAATCACTAATTATAGAGAAATAGTATTAAATTGGGTGACGGTAAAGGCAAAATATGAAGGGGTACACCCCCCAAATGAATGATGCTCATTTTTTTAAATGAGGAGGATAGTGCATTTTGAGTTCATTCCATCATGCCAGACTGCTCATAAAACTTTCTATTTAGAGGATCTAAAAAGATTGTATAGTAATGTGAGACCAAAAAAAGGCCTGGTATGTGGCAGACAGGGGACTGGTTTTGCAACCACAACAATGTGCCCACTCATGTATCCATCTCAGTGCACCAGTTTTTAACAACAAAAAAAAGTATGCCTCTCTTGCCATATGCACCTGACCCTTGCTCCATGTGACTTCTTTTTATTTCCATGAAGGAAGAGGGACAGTAATTTGATTACATAGTAGAAATAAAGAAAACAAACAAACAAAGGCCCTGTCAGCCATTTAAACAGATACATTTGAAAAATATTTCCAAGAATGGAATCAAAGATTTGACAAATATATTAAGTGCAATAGAGAATACTTTGAAGGTGATAAGTTTGTTTTGAAATACTTAGCTTTGGGGAAAATCCAGTTTTGGGGTTCCCAAACTGGGGGAGGTCAAAATGATCAAGGCAAAGAAAGACATTGGGAAGCGCACAAGATTTAAAGGTAGCACAGGTAAATATATATTGCATACACAATTCTGCAATAACAGCAATAATCTATATGTGGGCATATAGATAGGCATGCACATTGAATCTGAATTATATAGTGCTCAAACACCCTTACCAATTTATCTGCAAGGATTATGTTAGCAGGTCTGTGGAATAAAACTAAAGATTATTTAAAAGACCAGATTTATTGGTTTGATATAAACAGTGAAATCACCATGTTGGTGACTCTTAGACACACTTCAAGCTTGGAATAGAACTTATGCACTTAGAGCAATCAACCAAATGAAATTTAAAAGGCAGCATTCATAAGGGAGAAAAGTCAGAAGACAGAATTGATGGACATGATAAATATGAGGAGTAAGTGAGAAGCAGTGATATACATTGTGGGGATTGTAGCTGATGTCATGAAACAAAAGGTGTGTGAATTATTGAATGGAAAACCAATATGACCTGTAAATTTTTATTCAAATCCCTCACAATAAAAAGGAAAACAGTAGCAACAGCAAATTCTTATTAAAAGAAATCTTATCTAATTATTTTAATTAATTCTGGAAAGCTAACCTCAAGGGAAGTAACCCTTGGATCAATTTATCACAGTTACAAACAAAAACTAAAGTACCTATTTGGACTTGTTATCAAGTCAGTGATTTAAAACTCAGACTCAATCCATTCTCCAGCAGATAGAAGCAGGTAACTCCAAGTCCAGGTGAAAGAAAACAAACCAAAATCCCTACCCTTGAGTCAATTCTAACTCGAAGAGTCCCACGGAGTAGAATTGTCCTGTGGGTTTTCGAGCTTGTAAATCTTTGTGGGAGCAGACAGTTTAGTCTTTTGCCCTTAGAGTGACTGATGGTTTTGAACTGCTGACCTTGCTGTTAACAGTCCAACGTGTAATCCACTTTGCCACCAGGGATCCTGGAAAAAGATAAGGGGTATGATGAATGAGAGAATGAGACCAACCTAAAGTCCTAATCCCTCTTTACCCAAATAACAAAGAAAGTTAGTTACAGAACATGACAACATATAATTTAGTAAAATGAATTAGAATCTTCCAAATTTCTGTTGAACAATGGTACATATACCAAATAGAACAGAAGCTGGTGAAGGTTTTACTGGCTTGGTTTAGGAGTCCAAAATGCCGCAAAGCACTGGGGCAGCAGGCATTTTCCCGAACTGCTAAATAAAGGTTTCAGCTGATTTGTTTGTGTGACAGCTTGCCTGTTACCAGAAAAAAATATTGATTCTTTTGGCTTAGCAATGAGGGTCCTAAAACATTTCATCCCTAAACTCATAAATTGGTAATAAAAAAATTAAGCTTTCCCAAGGAGTTTGCTTGGCCTCAAATATTTGCTTGGAGAAGGTACAGATATTTTTCCCGATTCTGCAGTTAGAAAGCAGATTTCCAGCTTTCTCTGGTTTGAGTTATTTGTAAACCGTTGAAAAATGGAACTTACACTTAGCCTCTTTTATTTTAACCTCTGTGAAGATATACATCTCAGCAGTAAATTTTTAAACAGCTGTCTTATATATGCTGAATAAATGATGAATCTAATGGTGCTCTCGGCTATCCTCATACAGCATCTGAAAAGCAATCAGGGTCAAGACTGAGTGAAAGAAAGAGAGGTAGAAAGATTTAATATATCTCATGCTCTGCCAAGTGAAGGATTTCAAATTTATACTAAACCTGGTTTAAAGGTACCAAAACTAAAATAGATGGTGATGATAGATAGATAGATGGATAGATAGATAGATGATAGATAGATGACAGATGGTAGATGATAGATAGATAGATAGATAGATAGATAGATAGATAGATAGATAGATGATAGATACATCCTGTCAAAGGTAATTCAAGCATATTCAACAACAAAAAACATTGCTTAATCCCATATCATCCACACAGTAGCTAGCATGTTGAATCCATTGTTGTGAATAATGTACTCATCTACCTAAGGGTCTCCTATCCTAGACCTCTCCTTCACCAAAGATGGTCCTCTTTGTGCTATACCCTAGGGTTCTCTAGAGAAGAAAAAACAGTGTTGTTTATATAATATATATATATATATATATATATATATGGAAGTTTATATCAAGAAAAACAGATCACACAGCTGAAGGAGTGGGCAAATTCATTCAGGTTCAAGTCTGTGGGTCAGTTATTAAGTTGAAGTCTTCCTGAACCACGCTTCTGTCTGGGCTGACAGACCAAGAATCCTGAAGATGAAGCAGAAAATCGTTAGGCTGGTGGATGTTAGCAGATCAGGTTTGTGGTTGACAGAATCAAACAAATCAAAGTCAGCAGGCTCTGATGGCTCCCCAGATCAACAGGAAATTTGGTGAACTGGTGGTTCTAGAACCAAATATTCATCCACCACCAAGATCTACCTCCCCAGCATCCTTCAAGTCCTTGATGGGGGCCCTAGATTTACAATCCCTCCGGGAATGTGGCATTACTTTTATTTACTATTTTCCTAGACCATGGAAATTTGACTGCCACAACAGCCATCACTTAGCATTTCAGGGATCCAATATGGGGGTTTTGATAGTTGCTGAATATGTCTATTTCAGTTACCCATTCTGGAACTGAGGATATTGCTGCATGATGGTTTGAGGGACTTGGTGCACTTGTTGTGAGACAAAACGGTTCTAATATTCCACTAATAATTTGACCTTTGTATACACTCACATTGACTGATGAGCCTTCAAAGCAGTTTGGGAATCCTGGCATTAATGTAAATTCAAAGGCAGTGCAGTAATCATACAAAAGTTTGATGATTCCCTTTTCCCCAATGACCCATCACTCTGATCAAAGGTGACATATCCTTTGGGGGAAGGATGGGAGAATTACTAACATCTTAAATCTATATCAGTGTACTGGGTCATCTTTCCTCATAGAGACCTGGCCTCTTCTTCACTGAAAGAGTTGTGAATCTGTAACTGGCTCCACTCTCATAATTGATTGATAGACCATGATTATTCTGGCTATTTTAGTTAGACTGGC
Source organism: Nesogale talazaci (assembly GCA_004026705.1). Classification (NCBI taxonomy): domain Eukaryota; kingdom Metazoa; phylum Chordata; class Mammalia; order Afrosoricida; family Tenrecidae; genus Nesogale; species Nesogale talazaci. Next base: position 48,812 of record PVJH01007060.1, on the reverse strand, counting down.
ATTCTCCCGATCTAGAATTCTTCTGCTTGTCTGGTTAAAGTAAATATTTGGTAGATTTTCCCATCTGTTTCACTCCTAGGAACACACTGCTTAAGTAGTCAAAGACACAGGTCCTTGCAAGTCAGGCTACCCTGATTACTATTTGGACTCTGTTGTCCATTGTGAGAACCAATCAGTTCTTATCTCTGTTGATTATCTCCTTATCTCCTTATCTCCTATCACCATGGGACTCAACCCTATTGTACATAAATGAAAACTCACTGCCATCACATTGATTCTGCTCCTGGTGATCCTATAATAAGGGGTAGAACTACTCCTTTGGGAGTAGTTCTTTTACAAGAGTAGTTCTTTACAAGAGTAGAAAATTTCCTCTTTCCCCCTAAAAGCACGATGATGGTTTTGAAATACTGGCCTTGTGGGTAAAAGCCTATCATGTAATCACTGTGCCACCAGTACTCCTTTCCATTGTAGCTGGGTGTCTTGATTCAATTAGGGGATTTCCCACGGTCAAAACCTGACTGACAGAAAAGGGTAATCCTAAGAGTCTTCAGAGATGCTTAGACTTCCTCCACAAGTTTGTTTCTTTTTGATTTTATAAAAAGTGTGATCTTGGAGTCCCTTTGTGGATCTATATTGATAAACAGGTTCCAGCATATCAATTTCCCAAACTCTTATACCATCTTCTATAGTATTCTAAGGTGAGATAGGTCTGGCACTTCACTTTGAGTTAGTGTAGTCCAGGGGTTCTTAAACTTTTTAAACAGGAGGCCAGTTCACTGCCCTTCAGACCATTGGAGGGCCGTATAAATGTCCTCAGCGGGTCACATGTGGTCCGCAAGCCATAGTTTGAGTATCCCTGGTGTAGGCCATCCTTCAGTAAACTAACCAAATAAATTATTATTTCTTTTCTTAACCTCTTGAGTTGAAATATTCAATGAAGAACATGGACTTAATTGGACCATCCAAATAACTCTGACAATCCAATCTTACGTCCCTTGTACAAAAATCTCACACCCTTAATAACCATTCCTGGACATCTTCTCCAGGTTTTTGTCTGTGCATATTAGAAAAATAATGGTTCTTTAGGAGTATAGTGCTGAGTCACTGTCAGGACTGCACCTTTGGGGATTTGTTGTAACTTAAGACTAGTTATAGGTTTTGGAACAATAATGAGTGATGATGATGTTTTCTGGACACTTGCAGAAATATTTTGTAAGGCATCTGCCCCAGGTGCTTTTACAGCATGCACAGTGCATTCAATCTCCTGAAGTGAGGGTGGAAGGGACAATGGTTGTACTGCTAGTATGTTAATCTCTTCAGATGGAAGGTGTGTTACTGGTGTTTAGAGTGGTTCAATGACCCCATCTTCCTGATTATTTTTTCAAATGTCCTCATATCACATTTGTGCCTTTCATTTAATCCCAATCAATGTTTTTATTTTGACATTAGGCACTACTCAAGATAGACAATTCAGCTGGCTTAGAGAATTCAGTCACTTTTATAATATGACTCTGAGCTTAGTTTTTAGCAGCATGAGCTCTGCTGATAGAAGACATATAGCTTTATTTCATGGCACAAGTATAAACTTTGAGGTATTTTTTGTGATTTTTGATTTGTACCTCCAAAGTCTTGAGTTCATTTCTTTCCTTTGCCAGTTTGTCTACTTTAAATTGCAGCAAGCAACCAGCTTCCCTATATTTCTTATGCTGAAAATTGTTGAAAATATAAAACATATGATCAAACATAGGCTCATTTCTCACCAACACTCCACCTACTGATATTTTGGGTATTAACAGTGTCACCTCACAGCATGGATTAACAGCTCCCTTGTTACTAACAGTGGAAGAATTATTCATAGTAACTGAAACAGAGTTAACTATTATTGAGGACGAATAAGACTTTAAACCCAATTTTGAAAACTTAGCTTTATGATTTTACTTCTTTAGAACCACTCTTATACCAAATGTTCAAGACTAGGTTATCTAGAGTAGCAAAACCAGTGACATAGATATATAAAAAGAAAGGGTTAAGTTCTAAAAATGGCTCACACAGATGTAGGAGTGTGTAAGTCCAATATGGTTCCAGGATGGTTGAAGTGAAGTGCATGGTCCAGGTGTTAAACTGGCGTCTCTTTCTGAACTGTGCACCTTCCACGGTTGACGTATTAGGAAGCAGGTAGAGGAAGCAGAAAACCACAGGTTGGTGGATTCCAGTGTCAGGCCTGTGGCTGGCAGAGTTTACAAATTCTAACATCAGTAATCTATGATGGCTCCCAGGGACAGCAAACAAGATGACTGTCTATTGATATTTCTCAGATTTGGCAAACACTATGATGGGCCATTTGACCCAAGAACCAGGGATTGATGAAACATATGTGAAATCCACACTGGTAAGAAGTGAAGCTTCCACAATATCAACTTAGATATCAAGTAGGCCACATCTCTTAGAATAAATCTTCAGGTATATGACCTGAGTCACAACAGATCCCATCATGGAGTTGATTGCATTATTTTAGATCACCCTATGACCACCTAGATCACCTCAATGACCAAATTGCTGAGAATCCTCATCTAAGGTGACACAAAACCCAACTTGACACTATTTAATTGATCTCTACTTAGTTTGGATATGTTCCAATCAAGAGACTCTGGCAACATTCAGTCATGTTTCAAAGATTTTTCACTGTACGTAATTCAGAAGTAGATTTGCGAGTCTTTTTTTTTCTTAATCTACTTTAGTTTGGAAGCTCTACAGAAATATGTCCACCATGGATGACATTTATTTTAAACAGTGTTGACATAGCACCCAGGATCATAGCAACAAATGAGCCATTATAGTATGAAAAACTGACAGGCAGGTGAAACAAATATGGAAGAGAATCTTTTTTTTTAATTCCCTAATCTGTGTGTATGTATGTATGCAAGTATGTATTTGTGTGTATTCCCCTAATGATTAGCAAGGAACCTTGGTGGCCTAGGGTTTATGCACTGGACTGTTACACAAAAGCCAACAGCAAAAACCAAAAGTAGTTCCATAGGAGAAAGACTTGGTTTTATGTTTCTGTAAAGAATTATAGTTTGGAAACCCACAGAACTAGTTTGACTTTGTTCTATAGGATTACTGTAAGTCTGAATCCATGCAGTAGCAATACATGAGTTAATCATCACCAAGAAAGTTCTTTTAAATAGCTGTGCAAATTGTTGGATTAAACTTCATCATCAACAGTTAAAGAAGCTTAAAGAAGACTTTACCCATCTGGTGCTGGGACCTGTCACTGAACTCAGGTTCCTACCCACTACCTGTGGCATCAGCGACCATTGCTACACCCTGTCTACGGTCTGCCTGCAGTAAGTTCAATCACCTGTGACTGTGGCAGCTCTCCCTACAATTTCCCCACACTTTCTCTTGCAGTCATTGCAGTTCCTCTCCTCCCATCACCCACAGCAGCAGTAACCTGTCACAAGCCTGGGCGGTGCTACTCCTACCAGTGCCTGGCATCCCCACCATGTGGTAGTGGGCCTTCCTAGCTGTCATCTGGCTCCCTCTACCACAATAACAGCTCCTACCCCTGTATCTCCCCAGCATCTACACTTGCAGCATACAGGGAGCCTTTTCACAGGGTATCTGCACCAGTCGGGCTATTCATGCCTTCATTCAGAACCCCCTATCATGGTAACAAGGTCTCTGCCATCAATGTCTTCCATTTGGTGCCTTTCTCTGAAAGCCTGAAAACCGTGACTTGACAGCCCAAACCAAATCCACAGTTAAGCTACTGACCTGCCCCAACTCAACCCAAGACCATACTCAACAATCACAAGCCACACTCCAATCTCTGAGGCCCCCAAATGAGTCACTATGGCACACTGCCCACATAGAAGTCTGATCTACCACCATATTAGACCACAAGTAACCCTCAAAATCACTTTTACTAGTCACACTGCAAGAGAACTTTGGGCGCTTTAACAGAAACATACACCCAAATCTTCCAAAATGATGAACAAACAGCAGCATGCCACAAAGCCATGAGCAAGGAAACAACAAAAAGAAGCAAAAGACAACAGAAAATGGTGCTCATAGAAGAATCAGACATGGAGCTGCCACAAAAAGAAATCTTTTTAAGACTGCCCAGAGTAATACAAGATATAAGGGAAGCAGCACAAAATAAGAATGCAACAACAGAAGAGATGAAGTCCATGCCCCAAAAGGAAATACAGGAGATAATGAATTAGGTAACAGAAGCTGAAAACAAGATTAGAGATCTCACAAACAGTCTAGAGGAAGCAGAGACATACCTGATATCTTGAGGACAATCAGGCATACTGCAAAAAATGAGACAGTCAAGCAAGGTAATCAAGGAGGTAGAGAAAAACCTGATATAAATGACAAATACAATGAATAGGAACAATATTTGAATAACTGGCCTACCAGCACAAGACACAATGAATAAGATAATAGCCGAATTTGTGAGGGAATGCCTGCAAACAAACTTCTCCACCTTAATGAATGAGAATCAGACATTCATACTGGAAGCTAACCAAAGGAGGAACTTACCAAGTATACAATAGTTAAATTATCCAACATCAAGGAAAAAGAGAAAAATTTAAGAGCAGAAAGAGTGAAAAAAAGGTAGTCACACACAATGGTGCTCAGGTAAGAATATGCTCAGAAAAAAAGTAAGGGAGGAAGTAATGGAATAACATCTTCCAAAAACTAAATGGAAAAAAATGCTTGCCCAAGAATTACCTACCCTGCCAAATTATCTATTAAGATATAAGGAAGAGCAAAAATCTTAAGGAACAAGGGAAAAGTAAAAAAAAAATATGTCAGAAGATATCCAACTGGGCAGACTCACTGTGGTCAGAAGACTAACACCCACTCACCAAGCACAATAAGGAGATCACCATCTAGCCTAACACCAGTCAGAAGCCAGGGTGCTGAGAAAAATTACTAAGATAATACCACCTCATAGGGAATAAAGGGCAAGAATGTAACCATCCACACAAACCCAGCACATTTATATGAAGATAAATAGAAAAACACCCACCACAAAAGGCACAAGATGACAATGAATCCACAGATCATGATAACTCTGAATGTCAATGGTCTCAGTTCATGCAATAAAAGACAAAGGCTATCAGACTGGCTCAGAAGACATAGTCCATCAATATGTTGCCTTCAATAGACACATCTTTTTTTTGACACATCTTAAGCTCACAGATAAAAATAGACAAAGAATATAAGGTTGGCAGAAAATATATCAGGCAAAAGGCAACTTAAAAAAGGCAGGGATTGCAATCCTAATCTTCGACAAAATTGACCTCAAGACATAAATCAAAACAAGAGACAAGTAGGAGCACTATATAAGGCTCAACGGATCAATAAACCAAGAACCAGTGAGCATAATAGCTATATAGACACCCAGTGAAAGACCCGTAAAATTTGTCAAACAAACTATTCAAAAGATGAAAGAAGAAATTAAAGATTCAACAGTCATGTTAACTGACCTCAATACATCACTATCAGGGCTGAGCCTCGGTCTTGTAGTGGCTGTGAGTGGGACTGTGGCCCACAGGACCGGCAGTTCAAATCCAGAAGGAGCTCTCCAGGAACAAGGCTGGGCTTCCCACTTGCACCAGGGCAGTGATGCCCCCCCCCAAAAAAAACGACAAAGCAAAACAAAACAAAATACATTGCTATCAGAGAAAGATAAATCAATGGCAAAGTAGCTCAGCAAGGAGGGTACAGAGCTAAACACTACAATTAGGCAACTGGACTTGATAGACATTTGTAGAGCTTTCTGTTCAAACGCAAAAAGTTTCACATTCTTTTCAAATGCTCATGGATCACTTTTGAAAATAGACCACATGTTGGGGCATAAGTTAAGGCCAAGCAATTTCGTACACATAGAGATTACTCAGATGTTCTTCTCAGGACACTACGATGGAAAAATATGGAAAACAATTGAAGAAGAAATAATGATCTTCTGGGACACTGGGTACTGGTAAAGATTCAAGGGAAGTTTAGGAAGTTTCTAGAAAATACTGAGAATGAGAATAAAATGTACCAAAAGCTGTGCAATATTGCAAAAGCAGTTATCAGAGGTAGCTTGGTAGCAGTAAGTGCATTTATGAAAACAGGTGACCTATGACTGATATACTATCACAAAACCTTCAGCAAGGAAAAGAGAGTCAGAAAAACAACCCCTCTAATAGCAAAGACAAAGAAATAATAAAAATCAGGGTGGAGTTACAGTGGGAAGACAAGAGAACAATGCCAATTTATTTTCAGCAAAAAGCTGGTTCTTTGAAAGGATCAACAGAATCAACAGACCGATGGCAAGGCTAACTAAGGAAATGAAAGAGAAAACATCAATAGCCAGGATAAGGGATGAAACAGGGAGAATCACAATAGACCCCAATGAGGTTAAAAAGCTAATCCTAAAATACTATGAAGTCTGTATTCTAAAGAATTGAACAACATGGAACACATGCACAAGTACATGAAAAAACCAATCTCTTCCTGATTATCCCAGATAGTGGACAAGAACCTCAATATCTCCATAACAAAGGAATAAATAGATATGGCTATCAAGAAACTACCAACAAAAAAAAGCTCCTGGAACTAAAAGCTTCAGAGGAGAGTTCTACCAAGCATTCAGGGAAGAGCTGACACCAATTCTCCACAAATTATTTCAGAACATAGAAAAGGATGGCAAACTCCCACACTCATTTTACAAAGCAAGGATTACTTTGATAAACAAATGGTGCAAGGAACCCACAGGAATAGAGAATGAAGGACTGATATCTCTAATGAACATTGATGAAAATATCCTTAACAAAATATTGGTCAGTAGGATGCAAAAGAATATAATGCATATCATCCAGCACGATCAGGTGAGATTCATCCCAGGGATGCAGGGATGTTTCAACATCCAAAAATGCATCAATTTTATATACCACCTTGATATGAAAAAGTATAAGAATGACATGGTGATATTGATACACCCAGGAAAAGCATTTGACAATACCCAACATTCATTTCTAATTAAGACATCCAAGAAGACAGGAATGGAAGGGAAATACCTCAAGTTAATATAAGATATGTACAAAAGGCCAAAAACAAACTCCGTAGTCAATGGATAAAGAAAAAAACAATTCCCCTGAAAAAGGTGACCAGACATGGATGCCCCTAACCCACTTTATATTAACATCTTACTGGTGGTCCTAGTCAGCAACAAAAGCTAGTAAAAGGACATTAAAGGTATCAGAATTTACAGATGATATGATTCTATGCATTGAAAATTCCCAAAGCTCTGCAAAAGGAGTACTGGCAGTGATAGAGGAATATCAAAGAGTGGTGGGATACAAGATAAACAAACAGAAGTATATTACTTTGCTATATATATTGAACAAGACAATGGAGGAGGAAATCAAGAATGCATTACCCTTCAAAAGAGCCAGAAACAAATTGAAATATCTAGGGCTATCTGTAACAAAATAAAGGAGACTTATACAAGAAAAACTATAGGGCCCTCCTACAGGAAACTGAAAGTGACCTCCACAAATGGAAGACCATCCCATGCCTGTGGATTGGAAGACTCAATATAACAAAGAGATCAATCTTACCCAAAGCACTCTACAAGTTTACCTCTATCCAGATTCACATACCAACAACTTTCTTCAAAGAATTGGGAAAACTGACCATCAATTTCAAATGGAGATGGAAGAAGCCCAGAATTAGCAGAAAACTCCTCAAGAAGAAGGGAAATGTTGGAGGTTTCGCTTAACCTAACTTTAACACCTACTACCCAGGCATTGGGGTCAAAACAGCATGGTACTTTTATAACGACAGATACTCAGACCAATGTAAAAGAACAGAAAACCCAGACATAAAATCAATGAGCATATAGGTAATTGATTTTCAGTAAGGACCCAAAAAACATCAAGTGGGAGCCAACTGCTCCCTTTAACAAGTGGTGCTGAAATCAAATGAAGCAAGACCATTACCTCACTCCAAGCACAAAAACAAACTCTACGTGCATCACCGACCTACAAATAAAACCCCAAATTATCAGGACCGTCAATGAAGGAATTAGATCAAACGTAAGAACCTTAGACCAGGGAATGCGTAGGCTACCTGCAATAGGACAGGGTGCACATACAGATGAACCTGAAATCAACAACTGGGATTTACTAAGGGTTAAATACCTGTGCGCGGACCTGAGCCATGGTGGCATAGTGGTTGTGCGTGGGACTGCGGCCCACTGGGTTGGAGGTTCAAATCTAGCAGCAAGGCTGGGCCTCCTACTCCCACCACCAGAGGGCAGTGCTGCCCAAAAAACAAAAACAAACAAACAAAAAATACCTGTGTGTATAGAAAGACTTCACCAAGCAGTAGTAAGAGAACCCAGAGACTGGGAGAGTATTTTTAACAATGACACAATAAACTTATTACTAAACTCTATAGTATTCTCCTAGTTTCCAAAAGGAGAGGAAAACATTTAACCCCTAAGATAGCCAGCAAAAGACCTAAAAGAAATTTCACGAGTGAGGGGACCTGTTTGGCTAACAAATATATGGGATAAATGCTCCCAATCATTAGCCATTAGAGAAATGAAAATTAAAAAACTCATTAGATACCATTTAACATCCTTGAGGCGAGCCCAAATCATAAAATCAGAGAGCAAAATATGTTGGAGGGAAAGTGGTGAGACAAGAATCGCCCCCATTAGTTATGTAGATATGTACAGCCTCTGTGGAAAGTGATCTGATGATATTTATAGCAAATGGAAATTGATGTATCTTATGGCTCAGCTTTCACTCTACTGGGCATATATATACTCAGAAGAGGTAAACCATAAACCATGGCCAGTCGTTTTTGCCCCAGTACTTATTGTTGTGCAATCCACGATCTCAAAGATGCATATCATGTTCACAGGTACAGATAAGAGATAAGAGCCCAGGACACACAGAACCCAAGAACAGCAATGGGAATAGCGATACCAGAAGGGTAAGAGAAGGTGGGGAGGGAAGGAGATGATGGGGAAACCAATCAAAATGATTGTCAATACCTACACATGCCCAGCAAGGAGGAAGAACAAGAGGAACTATGGGGGAAGGGAGACAGCCGTTGGTATAAGATATAAAAATAATAATAATTTATAATTTGTCAAGAGTCAGGGAGAGGGAAGGAAAAAAGAGGAGCTGATACCAAGGGCTCAAAAGAAAGTAAAAATTTAGAAAGGAATGATAGCAACATATGTACAAATATGCTTGATAAAATTGATGTATGGATTGTTATGAGTTGTAAGAGGTCCCCAAATGATCTCTTAATATACATAAATAAATAAAAGAACCTTAAAGAAGAGACCTACAGGGTAATAGGGATTCACATTGTACACTGTTTCTAAAGCTCTTGCAATATAGGCTATCTAATTTTATCACAATTGTAGTACTTTCCAATAAGAGTCATGCTAATTCCTTTTTAAAGTTTTAACTTTAGTGAGCCATATTTGGTATGCAATAAATAACACATAATTAAAGTGTATCATATGATAATCTTTGACACGGGGGCACAGCCACAAAACCAACACCACAGCCAAAATAGTGAACATAACCACCATCGCCAAAGTTTCCTTGTGCTCTTTTGCACTTCCAACCTCCAGAATTTTTCTCATGAACGCAGCCATGGGTTTTCTGGCTCTATAAGCTAATTTGCATACTATAGATTCTGCGCAAGCAGAATTATACTCTGCATACTTTCTTCGCTATCTTACTGTGGCAGTCATGTGCTTATATTAATTTCATGATTCAGATGTAGGGGTGCAGTCTAGCCCATTAATCTGGAGATAGCCATTGAGTAGCCAATGAGGCCTCTGTGTGGACATGACTTTCTCCTGATACGTCTGGGAAATCTCGCGATATTTCCCGCGTGAGGATGAGACTCTATCTCCCCAGTTGTTGGGAGTTAGTCTCAGAGACAATGTATCACGGACATGACAAGATGGCAGCATCCGAGAAACTGGAGGAGCCAGCGGAGAGACCCCATGGCTTTGCCCTGATGGAGCCAGACCTCTGAAGCTGGAGCGGCCACCTGGAGACCTCTGCCAGTGATGAGTTGCTTCTGCCACCACGGGATATGTTGATGGACCCTGAGCCCTGGAAGTGAGGACCCCTGCCAGCGCCGGGATTCTGCACCCACTGACCTGGGACTTCCTGAGTCGGAAGGAGACTTTATAGACTGATTTAGGGCATGTGGGTTAAATCAGACTTATGACTTTGAAGTGGACTGGGCTCAATGTCCTGTTCCTATTGTATATAAACCATTTCCCTATATCTATATGCATGTCTATGAAAATATGTTCTTCTAGTCTATCCGGACTAACACACTTACTTTCACTTGCAGGAGAAAGATGAGGCCTTCTACTCCTGCAAAAAGTTACCACCTCAGAACACTCAAGGGACAGTTCCCTGTTGACCCTAAAGATCTCTATGAGTGGAAATTGACATGATGGTAAGTGAATTCATTTTCTAAAAAAATTGTTTCACTTGCATTAATTAATTTGGTATTCATTCATGCTACTGTATCCATCAATATGGTTTATTATTTCTGTTTATATGACTATAACACCAAGTTGATACATTTACAAATTGATGGGTATTTGGATTGGTTACTGTCCTTGGCTCTTTCAAATGAAATGCTATGAACATTACATACAATTCGTTGCAGGCACATGTGCTTTCTCTTCTTTGGGGTAAATATACCAGAGCAGAATGCCAGTTCATATATTAAGAACATTTTTAATGTATTAAAAAGCTGCAGTTTCATTTTGTATTCACAGCAGAAGCACATAAGTGTTTCAGTTATTCCTGATTCTCACCAAAACTTGACATGACCAATCTACGATTTTTCTATCTAACTAAATAAATGTGTGATGATATCTCGTTGTGATTTTAACTTGCATTTATTTAATAATGAATTACATTGACTATATTTTAAGTAATTATTTGGTATCAACACATTTCTTTTGGACATTTTTATTTGGTTCATTTTTTGTATTACTGATTTCTGGAAAGCTCTTTTTATCTTCTGAATTAAATTTCTGTCTCCCCTCAAGTGAATTTTCTCTTAATGTTCTTTTTTTTGGGTCATGGGGGCATCACTTCCCTCTGTTGGTGGAAGTAGGAGGCCCAGCCTTTGCTCCTGTGGAGCCACTGCTGGAATTGAACCTCCATCCCAGTGGGCCACAAGTCCGTGCACAACCACTACGCCACCAGGGCTCAGCCCCTCTCTTAATGTTCTTAAAGGGGAACAAATTTCTAGGATCTACATGTGGCTTTCTCTCTGGTGTGCGGACAACGGGGGTTTGGGGGGTGGGGGTGTGAGTGAAATGACACATTAGACAGTGTAAGATATGAAGAGGTTATAACAATTTGTAAATTATTGGAATTTCATGGGGGAGGAGAAGGGAGAAGGGGAAATTTGGGGAGTTGGAATTAAAAAAATAAACTAGAGGAAAGAGGGGAAGAGGAGCTTATGCTGGAGGGGTTCAAGTAGATAATGTAGATGAATGTGGCAACATGTGTACAAATATGCTTATTACGAACAATGTATTAAATGTTGTAAGAGCCCCCAATGAAATCTATATTTAAAAAAAGAAAAAAAAGTTTTATTGTGAGTTAGATGAAGGTTTACAGAGCAGATCATAATTTTACATTCAGAAACTCATACATTTTTTCCTACTCATCCTTTGCAATGACCGGCTTCCTCCCTGTGTTTCCTGTTTACATTATTATTTTATTTCTAACTTCTGGATTTTGACTTTGAGTAAGTGATGTCCTTTTGATCTAAATGGTTGATTATTATATTGCTGGGTTCAATTCATTTCCAGACTTAAAGGGCTTATTGCTGTGGGCTCCTCCAACCTCTCTCGAACCAGCAGGACTGATTTACCTTATGATTTCAGGTCTATTCCTGATTTTTCTCCCATTATATCAAGGGTCGTACAGTATGATCTTTTAAAGAGAATTTGGTAGTGATAACTGGGCACCATCGAAATTTTCTGACCTCTGAACTGTGGACATTGATGTTTGTTTGGTCCATTACTCCATTAGATGAATTGTTTACATAATCTTTTGAAGTTCATTACTCCTCTTTCTTCCAGATGTGGAGTGACCAATATTTGTACCTAAGATATCTACTCACAAGCCTTTAAAACTACAGCCAGTCAGCTGAGCCCCGGTGACGTAGTGGTTGTGAGCGGGACTGCGGCCCACTGGGACGGAGGTTCAATTCTAGCAGTGGGGCTGGGCCTCCTACTCCCACCACTGGAGAGCAGTGATGCAAAAAACAAAACAAAACAAAACAACTACAGCCAGTCATTACCAGAGTAACATGTAGAACATTGCCTTTGTAAACACTGCCGATTTATTTGATCTTAAGTGACCCCCAGATTATGGTTTTGATACCCCAAGTCCAATAACTCATTTCCTCAAAGTATTTAGTTATGATTAAGAAGTTTTTTATATATTTGCTCCCTATATGTTTCACCACATTTATTGATATAGTTGCAGCAAAGTTAAATTCACATATCCAAATATCTTCTGTCAAATCTATATATATTCATGGACATATTTCCACTTTCCCTCCCATGCTTTTAAGAATTTCTATTTTTTTAAAAAAAGAGGTTTACAATTTTTTTGAAGTTCAATTTATCATTTTTTGCCTTTATGAATTATATTTTTGATATTATATCTAAGAAACCTTGGACTAATACAAGGACACAAATATATTCATCCTATATTTTGTTTTAAGAACTTTATGGTTTTAGATTTTACATTTAGGTTTATGATCCAATTGATTTAATTTTCACATTCAGTACAAAGTATAACATATTGAAAGCATAGCTTCCCACATCAGAGTAGAAGTTCTTTTTAATTTTTTGTATATGAATATCTAATAATTCCAGAATCATGTTTTGAAAAAGTTATCTTTCTCCATTTAATTCCCATTACATCTTTGTTGAAAATTAGTTCCTGTATATGTATGGGTCTATTTCTGAACTCTATTTAATTTCATTGATTAATCATATATCTTGATAGTATTATTTGATTACTCTAGTTTTTATGATAAAATTTGAAATCAGATGTGTAAGTTCTATCAAAGTATTGCTTTTTATTTTTTAAGAATCATTTTATTCAGGGCTCACCCAACTCTTAGCACAATTTATCCACACATCCATTGTGAGCAAAGCATGTTTGTATCTTTGCTGCCATCATCATTCTCAAAACATCTATCTTCCACTTAAGCCCCTGGTATAGGATCCTCGTTTTTCCACCCCCTCCCCACTCTGCACTCCCTCATGATCCCCTGATAATTTGCAAACCATTATAACTTTCTCTTGTTTAACACTTTCCAATGTGCCCCTTCGCGCACTTCGCCGTTGCGTGTACCCCAGGAAGGAGGTTGTACATAGATCCTTATACATGGTTCCAATGCATAAAATCATTTTTTAAAAAATTGGAGCAGCCATCACTGCCCCCTGGTGAGAGTGGGAGGACCAGCCTTGCTCATGGAGAGCTGCTGCTGGATTTGAACCTCCAAGCCAGTGGGCTGCAGTCCTGCACTCAACTACTATGCCACCGGGGCTCAGCCCAGAAAATTATTTTTTGGGGGAGGTATCACTGCCCTCTGGTGGTCATGGGAGCTACCCAGCCTTGCTCCTGGATAGCTGCTGCTGGATTTGAACCGCCAAGCCCATGGGCTGCAGTCCCGCACTCAACTACTATGCCACCGGGGCTCAACCCCAGAAAATTATTTTTTAAAGTTGTTTTGGACATCCTTGTTCTTGTAAATATTTTATATGAATATTATAATCTAATTGCTACTTTCTTCAAGAAAATAAAGTTGCTTGGGTTGTGATTCATATTGCATTGCAGCTATAAGTAAATATAGAATTAATTCATATATTAAACAAATAATATCTTCTCACAGGTGAACACCCAAACCCAATTTCATTGGTTTGATTCCAGCTTACCCTTTAGAACAGAATATAACTTCTCCATAGGGCTCCCAAGGCTGTTATTTTGAGGGAGAATTCTACTCTTTTCTACAGAGTCACTGGAAGATGTTGTTGATGTGTTATCAGTAGGCTTGAATATTTATTGTTTCTAAGGCTGTAATTTTGATGAGGAGTACTGGTGGTATTTCGAGCTAAGCATTGAATTTCAAACTACATGGTTGGTAGTCCAAACTCATTACCCAATAACAGGAGAAAATAGGGGATATCTGCTCCCCTAAAGTTTTGCAATATCATTTCTATTGTGTCCTACAGAATCCCTAGGAGTCAGAATCCACTCGATGGCAGTGGGTTAATCTTTACATATGTGGGCTGCCATATCTTTCTTCCAAGGGTAAAGCGATCAAATTTTAAGCAGGACATCATTGACCGGGGAGCAGGGGAGGGTTCCTGATTAAAATTTTGGTATGTATGGAACCATAAAAATTTTCATAGAACGCAAAAATAGTATGGTAATATATTTATTTTAATTTTAAAATGCCACGTGACATTGATAAATTGTTAACAAGTGGGGCATCTGATCAATTTAAGGGGAATTTGGGTGGTTCAACTGTAAACTTTTTGGTTATCAGCTGTGCACCAGGGCTCCAAACAAAGTCTACCTCTCTATATAGGTTTTGTTTAATTTCAGCAATATTTTCTCATTTTTGTTTCATTTACTTGCCTAGAATATTCCTGCTTATTTTATATTTGTGTTCTAATATAGATGTTATTATTTATGTTCAATTTGGTTGGTTTGTTTCAACATTATAGAAACACACAATTAATAATTGTATACTGATCTTGTCTTCTTAACCTTCCTAAGCTAACTTTTTAGTTCCAGTATCAGTTTTGTATATGTGATTGGATTTTCTACATGGATGATCATGTTTTGTTCAAGATTAAAGCTTCCTTTGCAATCTGGATTTCTTATTTTTTCCCTTGTTTATTGCGATGGCATGGCTAGTATTCCAATCAATTGTTGAATAAAAATTAATGAGAGAAGACAATCGTCTTGTTCCTGGTCTCCTCAAAACTCTTAAATTCACTTTCATTCTGTCAATTCTGGCTCCTAGTGACAGTATAGGACAGAATAGAACTGTCCCTGAGACTGTAACTCTTAAAAGAATTTGAAAGCCTCATTTTTCTCACTTTGAGCAGTTTCTGGTTTCAAACTTGCTGTTAACAACTGTGGCAGTCATGTACTCTGGTGACAATTTCATTAAGAGTGTAAGGGTGGAGTCCAGTTTGTTAAACTGGAGATAGTCAATAAGGCCTCTGTGTGGGCATGGCTTTCTCTGATAATTTTGGGAAATCTCATGATATTTTCCCCATGGAGATGAAAGACTGACAACTCAGTCCCTGGAGATGCTCTACTGACAAGACAAGATGGCAGCATGCAGATAGACCCTGAGTCCTGGAGGAGCTGGAGGAGAAACCACATGGGCTTACCCTGATGGAACCAGATCTTTGGGCCAGAGAAGTCACATAAACTCCTGCCAGTGCTGAGATGTTTGGGAGGCCATGGAGAAAGCCCTGCAAGTGCTGAGATGCTTCTACCACTACTGGATCCCCAAGACCCTGCACCCACAGGCCTGTGATGGTCCTGGCATCATTGCATGTGCTTTGTGAGTCTGAAGAGGACTAATGGATTGGTATCGTATATATAGACTAATATCAGACTTATGGACTTGGACTGGACTGGGCTGGAATGCTTTCTCAATGTTCCGTTCCTCTTGTATATAAATCTCTCCCTTATATGCATATGTGTCCTTATGAATTTGTTTTTCTAGTCTGCCCTGACTAACACAACTTAACACTTGACCATGAGGGTTCCTTCTTCTTACCTTAAAACAAACAAACAAAAAAGAAAAACAAAACAAAATGCCAAATTCACTGTTATTGAATTGATACTGACTGATAACAATCATATGGGACAAAACCCTGTGGATTTTGGAGAGAGTAGATCTTTATGGGAAAAAAAGCCTCATCTTTCTCTTTCAGCATGGCTTGTGGTTTCCACCAGCACACCTTCCTATTAGCAGCCCAATCTATAGGCACTAAGCCAGCAGGGCTCCATTTCTTCATCTTAGGAGGAATGTATTTAATATTTTGTCCATAAGTATGTTACCAGTAACATGAATAAAAACATGCCTTTGTTCATTTTTTATTGCTGTATAAAAATTACCCTCCCACTTTAACCACTAGGTAATTTAAATAGCAAATTTTTTTATTTCATAATTTCTGTGGGTCAGGTAGGTAGACATGGCTGAATTGTATTTCTCTGTCTCAGAGCTTCTCATAGGGCTATAATCAGGGTATCAACTGGAGTTATTGTTTAATTTAATGAAACTCTAATTTTATGCTGACTCATGTGCTTGTTGGAAAGTGTCATTTCCTCATATTCTATTTCATTATTTCTTCAGTGAACTCCATCCTTTTTGCTGTTTGTTTTGTTTTGGCCACATGGTGCTCTCTGTATGACAACTCTTACCATAAGAACCAGCTTCTCTCAAGATATGGCAAATAAGATAAAGAAACAAACTCTAAACTTGTTGCCATCAAGTCCATGCAAGCCCATTTTGATCATATAGGATAGGGTACAATTACCATTGGGGGTTTCTAAGACTGCAACATTTTAAGAGAGTAGAAACCACTCTTTCTCCCACAGAGAGAGTGGTTTCAAACTGTCAACCTTTGGAATCATAATCTAACATGTAATCACTGCACAACCAGAGCTCCTATATAGCAAGTCCCCTTGAAACCTTTTTCTTTAGGGTTGTTTCTTAACTTTTTCTAAGATAGGATATTCTTTTGTTACTCTTCACCAAAATCTATTCATCCTTCTAATATTATCCCCATGTTCTAATTCTAATTGAAAGACATCCTTATCTACTTAATTTCAGCCTTTAAAAATTATGCTATATTTATTTTAACAATGTATTCTTTCTGGTTCTGATGCAAGTTTTAAGTGGCTAAGATTATTCTCTTCTTTACCTACTTTATGACATTTGGTATTAATTCACCTTCAATTATATTCTACAATGGAGGTCACATGACCACTCCACTCTTCTCTGGCTCCTTGCCCATCAATAAGTTATAACCAAATCTCACTGTAAGAATAAATGCATACCATTTCTTTCTAGTCACTCAATATTTTTGCTTGCTTTTTTCTCAACCAGCAAACAAGTTGAATATAGATCATGTAGTATGCTATTGTGTTTGTGAAGACTATCATTACAAGAAGTCATTGGCAATCTGCTGTCCCAGGATCATGGAGCTAGGTTAAGTTATCCACATGTAAGACCAAAACCAGTAAATGTTGAGTGAACAGAGCTGACTCTAGATTAGTTTAGTAAGACATTCATGCTTACACCGAAAAAAAGCAAAGATGCAGATAGTGCCAACACTTTCAAATTTCATTGTTTGATACATTTGCCCACTGGAGGTTTATACTTAATGTGAGTCTATCGAATGATTTTACAGATATCTTCAGATACTCAGATGGAGGACCTCATTATAAATATCCATCTTTGTGCTGTAGGGTACTGGGAATTGCTCAACACTGTAAACACAAATAGAAAAGTGTTTTGTCTGTGACAAGGAGAAATGTCAGCTGGCAATGCAGATTTTTTCACTTGAGTTTGTGTCATTATGTTGTCCTGATTCAAGAAGTATGCACAGATTGCTTTATACACATATATTTTCTTACACAAGTCTTTTTCATAAGAAAAAATAAGCTATAAAAAATAATACATATAAAACAATTGTTAAGATAAAAAATTAAAGCCAATTTTGTCTACAATAATGGTAATCACTGATAGCACTTTATTGTACACCCTGCGTGTGCATATGTATATATAAAATTAAATATAAGTTAATAAATATAGTTATTCTTTTTTTTCTTTATTTCTCTATCTCTGTATTTCACCGGACTGCGCTCCGTCTCCCGCCCCTCAAACCTTGGAGCCTGAAACCCACCTTGCTTCTGGGGTCTGGAAGAGGAGGAGTGAAGGGGGAAGGCAGGGAGGGCCTCTTATTTTGAGCAGTAATTTGGAGCTGGTCAACCCCCCCCCCCCAAGGCTGGCACGGGTACAGTGTTCGTTGCCTGCACTTGTACAGTGCTTGCGTGCAGGCACGTGTACTGTGTGTACGTCTGCAAGCACGAACCGCGGGCAAGCGTGTAGGGGTTGCCTGACTGTGGAGCTTCGGGGACTGGCCTGTGGGAGTGGTGGAAGGAGCCTGCGGGTGGAGGTTGGCCAGAGCAGAGGATGGCGGGAAAGCTTGTAGGATCAGCTCATCTAAGTGATTACTCTCCCCCAGAACTACGTGATTCCCGTGATTTCTGAGATCTCTGAGCTCATTTCTCAGTTTCTCCTCAGACTGTCACTGCAAGAGAAAGAGGGGAGAGAGAAAGATACACAGACCCCAACAGCAAAGAACTCAGATGGACCAATGCGCACACACACACCTGTTGGCATGGGCACGAGTCAGGGGATCATGGAAGAGAGAGAGCGAGAGAGACCCCAGGCTAAGTAGTCCACCCCATGAGCCGGCCTGAGTCTCACGCCATGCTCTGCAGGAAGTCCAGCAGGCCCGAGTGCCACTCCTCAGGCTTGTCCAGGTAGCAGAGGTGCTTCGCGTCCCCCATGACAAGCACCCAGTGGTTGGGCAGCTATTTCAGGTGCTGGAAGCTCATGTGGCCCATGGGGTCCTGGTCTCCATAGACAATCAGAGCGGGCATCTTCACCCAGGCATAATCGGCAACTTGGATTTTGTCCGTGCAGATGGGGTCCACGGGCACATAGCCCCGGAGCTGTGAGGAGGGGGCTGTGAGGAAGGGTAGGGAGTACATGCCACTCAGTGAAGGACTGACCACAACTGGGGGGCCCAGCTGCAGAAATCCACCACGGCCTCCAGGAAGCTGTCAGGGGCGAGCTCCCCGATAACAACAGCAACTGTTGCTTCCTTGGATGGGCCCAGGTCTGGCAAGTCAATGGTCACTGCGCGGTAGCTGGTCTGGGCCAACTTGTCCAGCATGCCCAGATTCTGCCAGGTCTCGGAGGAGAAGCGGATGCCGTGCAACAGCAGCACAGAGAAGAGAGCCGCCTGCCCGCCCCGGGGTAGCAACTCCCTGAAGAAGAGGCTTTGGCCCTGGGCCTGGATCCTGCCTTCACGCCGCTGCACCTCCGCCATGCCTTCCGCCTTCTGCTGGTGACTGCACCTGGGGAGCTGCATGGGCTCGCGCACACCGGAGGAGGCCGAGTGTGGGAGCTGGGTCGCGCCCAGGGCGAAGCAGCGGGAAAGGGTATTTTTCTTAATATATTATTTTGTTCCATGCTTTTTTAAATGACATTCACACTATTCGGCATATTACAATATCATATTCTAAACATCATCATTTCTCATTGTTGCTTAGACTTTCAATACATGGACCTATTTTAACTTACTTATTTTAACACCTAATTTGGTTGTTTCCAGTCTTTTTGTTTTCACAAAATTAGAAGAATAAGTGTTCTTGTAGCCAAGGCTTTAACTCATCCTGATATTTTTCTTAAGGAGATTGCTGGATCAAGCAAATCAAAACTCTAAGGATTTTGGCATCAAAAGTACACAGCAATTCATGAAGTGTTTTTTATAATATTGCTTCATTTGTAGGAATCTTTATAAACTATATGCAGGGAAATTTTAATGCATCCATATTAGTAGTTAATTAAATCGTAGTCCAAAGCAATCCACACCCACCCTAGAATTGTTACTCCACTTTCAATATTCTTTTTTTTGTTCTCTCCTCCTTTGCAATATTCTTTGTACTCTAACCTAGGCAAATTTTAATTGTGTCTACCGACATGATGTTAAGCAAACCTTATTCTGAGAAATTCTTTCAACAAAATTACGGTTCACAATTCAAACAAGTTTTGCAAATCCTATGTCAAATAAAATTAGACAGACTACACTGCCTATGATGGTTACAGGGAGACATGCTTTAGACTGATCTCAACAATTTAGATTATTTGCCATCAATCTTTGAAGATGATGTTTACTTTGGCAGCACATATATTAAAATTAAAATTAAACACAAAATTAGTAAGGTCCTTGTGCAAAGATGATATCCAAAGTCATGAAGGATTCTGTGAATTTTCCTGCTTTATCTTGTGATTGCCACTTCTGCTTTTTTGGTGTGTTTTCACCAGGTAATCCTGTAGCGATAATAGCTAATTTGATAGTTTCTTCGGTTATGGCAGGGGGAGTTGAAAGAAAATGAGAGCCTAATAATAAGTAGAGGAAATAATACATTTTCTAAAATTGATTTCAACTATTTTAATTACCTATTAATATTTTATTTATTATTAATTAATTATTAATTAATAGATATTTGCTAATATCTATTTTATTAAACTATTCATATTACCTTTAATGTGCTTAATATTATATCTGATATACTTAAACTATGATATACACATTATAGGTCAATAAAACTCTGAAACATTTAAGTGTGAGTTCTATGATAAGATGGTCTCAACTCCACCTTGCCACTTTGTTGGTTTGATGGGTTCAAACACAGCTTGAGAATACATTTTGTATATTTCTTTATGCATTCTTAACTTTTCTTAAAACATAACTTCATTTTATTAAGTGGGATTGTTTAACTTCATATTTTGGATAAAACTTTAAAAAAACTGATTTAATGTTTTGAAAAAAAAAGATCCTTAAGGGAGACGATGCCAAGGAGTTCATGTTGACAAAGAATGCTTGGAAACTGATTGCCCTAGCAATTGTAGAATTCCACTTGATGTGAATGACGTATGGAATGATGCGATATATGTATTAAATCTCAACTAATTTTAAAAAAGATTTTGACTCCAGTATAGATTTGTTGCTCATGATCTAGTTTGTTTTTTCATCTCTAATTTTCTAAGATATAACTGGGGGGTGGAGACAAAGCTCTATATGATTTCCCATTGCTTCATTGCACTGTAGACCACACAAGATCAGCAGTTAAAAATCACTAGCTATTTTTGGGAAAGAGATGAGGCTTTCTACTCCTGCAAACAGTCTTAGAAACACAATGGGGCAGTAATAGTCTGTCCTATCATGTAACTATGAGTCAAAATTGACCCAACGACAGTGATTTAAAAAAAATACTATAAAGGAGCTCAAATGGTACTGCCAGCTACGTGTGTGGCTGCTAACTGCAAGATCTGGGGTTCAAACCCTCCCACTTCTGCGTGAAAATAAGAGATTCTCTGTTCCTACAAAGAATCAGTCTCAGAAGCTCTATATAGGAGTTGAGGACAAGCTGGGAACCAAATAACACACACAAGAAGATCTCCGCAGCACTCAGGGAAGGTCCACTAGGAGGGGTATCTTGCAACTCCTGTAAGCAAGGATCAGAACATCAAGTTAAGCAGACCAAGTTACTTAAAGTGGGAGAGAAGCAACACCTGCTAAGATATTTCCTGTTACCACTTCTGTGAGCCTGGCAGAGCCAAATTTTGCTACGCCTTGAAGCAACCCAAACAGCCAAACCTCTTATCTCATGAGCCTTTGGTATATAATTCTTCATGAACTGCTTGGTGCAGGGTAATCATCCGTAGCCATGCTTATCTTTTCACTTTCACCTTCCCCCATCCTTTCCTCCTGAGTTCTTGCTTTGGTCTACCATGACCTATCCCACCCACTTGCCCCACCTCCCCAATGAAGCAAACTTATTCACAAACTAACACTATCAAAGAGTAGGATACCCACTCACAAGGGAGTTTTATGTTCTACTTCATATTATTTTACCTTCAATTTTTAACTTTTGTTATATTGCAATACTATCATTATAATTTTACAGTTCTCTCACACTTTCTCTTACAATGCCCTCTTCTAGCGCAGCCCCACCCTCCTGAAAATGCCTAATCCCACCAGACAAAAACAGTCCATTACATTCCAGTTCATCCACTCAAACACCCCCTTCCGCCCAATCTGAATGCATTGACACTCCCACTCTTATGTTTCCAGAGCAACACATATTTGTGTCCACAGTTGAGACATTTCGCTTTTGCCTCGTCTCCCTGCACATCCACCCATTTATTCCCTCTGCTCTCTTTATCCTCATGAAATACTTATCAACTCAGCATCTTACCATATATTTTTCATCTTATCATATTTTACAGACCATAAGATGCACCTGATCATAAGACACACCCAGTTTTTAGAGCAGGAAAAGAAGACAAAATATTCTGAACCAAATAGTATACTGAAATATTCTGGGGTACTACACCTTCAAACCAGGAGATGCACTCTCGTCTACCCCCTCCCCCCCCCACACTTTTTTTTGGGAAAGTGCATCATATGGTACAAAAAATATGGTACTTCTGATGACCTTTCTTAAAGTACATTGTCTCATTATTTTTACAAATTAGTCTGTCTATCCTTGCAGCCATTATTGTTATTGTAATTTTATTTTGGTGTCTCTTTTCCCTCACCACCTTAGCCACATACTACCTCTCTCTCCCTTTCTCCATTTCATCACTGTATGCTTTCCAACTCCTGTTAAACCTCTATAATAACTTTAAATAGAGCCATCTACCTCTACACGACACAGCAGCTCGCAACAGCAGTAAATGCTATACCACAATACCAAGAAAACAGCAGGCAACCAAATTAACACCACCCAAATCAAGAAAAACATACACAAACAACCAAGAATTACCCAAATCCAGTGGAGTTCTCTGAAGAAGAGTCCATGGGACTCCTAGATACAAAATTCAGAAGAATGATATTCTGGTCATTTCAAGAGATGAAGGGAGCACTCATGAGAAGAATGGAATAAATGGACAAACTAAAATACTTAAACTAAAAAGAATCCTGGAGACAGTCAATGATATAACAGAAGTAGGCAGTATTATTAAAGACCAGAGGAATAGAATGGAAGTAGGGAAAATAGAATCTATGAGCTTAAAGAAATCACTCTGACTACAATTGATATGAAAAACAAGCAACAACAAGAAAAAATAAAAGAATCAGAGGAAAGACTGAGAATGATACAGGAAGATATCAAGAGAAGCAGCTAACATCTTACTGGGATCCCAGAACAAGAAGAAACAACAAAGTCTACAGAGAAAATAGTACAAGGAACCATAAAAGACATCCCCCAACACCACAAAGGAGGAGAAAATAGCAATTCAAGAAGTTAAGAGAACAATAAGATAGATGCCAAAAAGAAAATATCATAACATCATAGTTACACTATAGAATTTTGAAGAAGTAGAATTCTGAGCACACCTAGACAAAAAAAGAATAGTCACCAACAACAAAAAATGATAAGGATAAACTCAGACTTAGCAGAAATAACAAAGAGAAGACACCAAAGTGCCATATATGAAATTCTGAAAGAAAAAAATCTGCGAAGTAAGAATATTATATCCAGGAAAATTGCCCCTCGGATAATAGGAAGAAATACAGGTGTGCATCCAGTCAAGGAAAAAGTAAAGGAATTCCTTAAAAGAAAACCAGTTACTACAGAAAATATTAACCAGATCACTATAGACAGAGAATCAACTACAAAAGCAGACAAACCTGAGAGGAACAGAAAATACTACCTGAAAACCAATATGATGAAAGAAATAGGTGAGGAACAAAGACACTGCTACAACTACACAAATAAGAAAACCAAAAGCTAAAACAGCAAATTGACTACGAACATACATAAATTAATAAGGACACTGAAAATAAATGGATCAAATGTACCAATCAGAAATCAGAGATTAGCAGACTGGATTAGAAAATAAAATCCATCTATATGCTACCAGCAAAAGACAAAACTCAAAGAAAAAAAATAGACTTAATAAACAAAGGTTGACAAAAAAAATCTACCAAGTCAATGACAACCATAAAAAAGAAGGAGAAACAATATACATCTCTGATGAAATTGTATAAAATCTCAGACAAAAGTCTATAAAAATATACTTCAAGGTGACTATCATGAGAGACAAGAATGGGTTAAAAAAAAGAATGGGTACTACAAAATGACATAATGGACAATACATCAAGAACATTTAATTATAAGAAACATACATGCACAAAAATGAAAGAGTTTCCAAATACATTAATCAAATGTTTCAACACATCACTCTCCAGGAAAGAGATATCATTAAGAAAGAAACAATAAAGAAATGGAAGATATAATCAGCATGATCAACCGGATCCACCTGCTAGAGATACAGAACCTTCCATCCAACAGCAACACAATATACACTCGCCTCCAGTTCTCATGGCCCATACAATAGAATAGGTGACATATTAAGCCTAAGGGAAAGCCTGAACAAATTCAAACACATGGAGATTTTAAAATTCATCTTATCAGATCAAAACACTATAAAACTGGAAATCAACTATAGTAAAAACAGGAACAGAAACACATGAAAACTGAACATTTACTTAAAAATGAATGGGTAATAAATCAAATAAAAAATGAAATTGAGAAATTCCTTGAACCAAACAAAGATACACATAATTAAAAAATATTTGGGATACAGAAAAAGCAATGAGCAATTTGTAGCAATCAAAACACACATGAAAAACACAACACCTTCAACAGCTTCAAAGGCACCAACATAAACTCTCCAACAACGGAAGAAAAAAAGTTTAATAATTAGTGAAAATAAAGATTGGAAAACAGAAAAAACAATGGAAAATATCAATCAGACAAGAAATTTTTATTGAAAAGAGTAATAAAATTGGCAAATGTAACAAAGGTAAAGACAAAGAAGTTGCAAATATCTAGACTTAAATATGAAAAGGGTGATATCAGAACAGATTCAAATTAAGTAAAAAGAACAACACAATACTATGAAAGGCTATTCTAGCAAGAATGATAATCTGGAAGAAATGGACAAATATTTAGAAAAACACCATCTACTTACATTAATTCAGACTAATGTAGAAAATTTTAAAGATCCATAACAAAAGAAGAAACAGAATACCATCAATAATCTTTCAACAAGACCAGGATGTGGCTTTATGGGGAAATTCTACCAAATATTTAGAGAAGAACTGTAACAAATTATACACAGACTATTTCAGAGTATAGAAAGGTACAGACAACTCCTAAACTCATTCTATAAAGTCAGCATAATCCTAATTTCAAAAAACCAGACAAAGACCCCACAGAGACAAAAAAAACTATAGAACAATAAGTCTCATGAACATAGATGCAAAAATTCTCAATCAAATCCTAGATGATAGATTTCAATAACTTGTAAAAAAATGATCAAGACCAAGTGGTATTTATACCAAGACACAAGGATGACTAAGCATTCAAAATACAATCAATGTAATCTAGCACATAAACACAATAAAGAAGAACCATGTGTAAATGTGGTCTGCATACAATTGATGTATGTATTGATCATGATACAAGTTGAATGAGCCCCCATTAAATGATTTATTTGAAAATAAAAAAGAAGAACCACATTATCCTATCTACAGATGCAGAAAATATTTCACAATATCCAATGCCCATTCATAATAAAAAGACTCACTAATATAGGAAGAGAAAGGATACCTCTTAATATAATAAAGGCCATATATTAAAAACCAATAGTCAACCATATGTTAAACCATATATTAAAAGCCAATTAGACATGGTTCTCTACAGAAATAAAACAAGGACATTAATAATTAGATAGATAGATGATAGATAGATAGATAATAGATAGATAAATAGGTAGATGATGATAGATGATAGATGATAGATAGATAGATAGATAGATAGATAAATAGAAAGAAAAATAGATGAATGGCTTGGTGCTACTCCTTTCTATGAGACAACTAATACACTGGCAGTTCTTCCAGTCTTGAGGGCTCCTGGTAGTCCTCTGTAGAGAAATTTAGGTTATTTGGTCACAGGCAGCAAACAGCAAGGCAGGTCACCAACAGTCAGTCAGATGACAGGGTTTGACAATCCCCAGCTCAAGAGATGTATATCACCATTCTTATTCAATTTTTTTCTGGAAGTCTATTAGGCAACAAAAAGAAATTACGGGAATATAATCGGGAAACAAAGAAGATAAGTTCTTGCTCTTTGTAGATGGCATGATAATTATATAGAGATAACTCCAAGGACTCTAAAAAGTGACTGTTGGAAGCAATTGAGGGATTTGGTAAAATAGCAGGATACAGGATTAACAAACATTAATCAATTGAATTCCTATATGCCAGCAAAAACATGAAAAATTAACATTTATAATAGCCACAAAAATGAAGAAATACCTAGAAGTTAAACTAAACAGAAAGCAAAAGACATGTATAAAATAAACTACAGAACATTATTTAAAAAATCAAGAGACCAACCAAATGGACAAATATCCTATATTTGTGGATAAGATTTAATATTGTGAAAATGTCAATAATACCTAAAGCAATCTACCAATACAGCACAATTCTGATTCCAAACACTAATAGCATTTTTTAAAGAGATAGAAAAACTAATTATCGACCTCATGTGGAAAGGAAAAAGGCCCAGGATAAGCAAAACACTTCTTAAGAAGAACAAGTAGGAGGTTGTCACAAGCGGTGCAATCAATGATTACTTAAAGCTTTTTGACATTTTTGCATGCTTAGTTTATTCACTTCAAACACACATCAAACAGTCTAACAATCTTAAAATTAACTTAAGTAAGTCAACACAAGATTACTTCAGCATCTTTCCCTTAGTCCTGTTTAAGCATTGTCTTCCTTGCTGTACTCACTGGGATAGAGTTGGAGAGAGCAGGAACTGATTTCTCCTCTTTGGTTCCTAGCTCTCTGAGTTCAGTCTTTCTACCTGGACCCTGTAGAGGCAATCTTGCTGGCTCTTTGGCATCATTCAAGGTCTATTAGGGTTACCCAGATGTGTCTGGAGGAGCTTCTAGGTGCTTCCCTGGTAAGTGGTTTACCTCTTTTCAATGAGTCTGCAGTGATACAGAATTTCTTAATGGGCTTTTAGTTTCTCTGAAAATGGAGTCACTTTTGTTCCTAGATGGCATGTAATTCAGCATCTTTCAATGAAGTTCCTTCTCTTGTATGGCAGTTCCACAGCTTCCAAGGAAGTTCCATTTCTCATAAGATAGTTTTAATACACTCTTACCAGAGGTCTTCCACCATGCAACTTCAAAAGCTGCTACACATACACAGTAGTTAAAGCAATCAGGTTCTGGTGTTATGATAGTCACATTGACAAATGGAACAGCATTGAAAGCCTAGAAATAAATGCAACTATCTAAAGATAACTGACTTTTGACAATGGAGAAAAATGAAAAAAAATGAGAAAGAAAAGCTTTCAGCAAAACATGCTGCACAAAAAGGGATATTAAAATATTTAAGAATGAAACAGGGACCATACCTGACTTCATGCACAAAAATGAACTTATGATGGATTTGAGTCCTAATAGTAAACCCCAGAGATATCAGGATCATCAGAGAAAAAATTGGGACAAAGATAAAGGCCCTATTGCAAAGCGTACACTAGCTACCAAAATAATAAAGGAAACACATATGGTGCAAGACAAAATAGGTGATTGGGACCTATTAGAATAAAACACCTATGAATATAAAAATACTTCATCAAAGATAGTTAAAAAAAGAACCCATATATTGGGAAAATATCTATACCAATGACATAATTAACAAAAGACTATTTACTACAATCTTTAGAATTCTTCAGTGCCTCAATAAGAAAAATAAAATGTGCCAATTAAAAAGTGGGCAAAGAGCCTGAGTAGACACAAATAAAGACATTCAAAAACTAACAAACACATAATGGAATGCATATGAACACTAGCTATCTGGCAGGTGGAAATCAAAACAACAATGTAATATCATCTTGCACTCACAACAATAGCCCAATTCAAAAAATAGATAACAGCAATTGCTGGAGTGTGTGCGGAGAGATTGGGACTCTTATCCACGACAGAGTGCTATATATGTGCAACCACTGTGAAAAGCAAAATGGTGCTACCTAAAAAATGGCAATAGTGAAACATTCATAAACACGTGTATATGTATAAGAAAGAGGTTTATATACAAGAGCAATTGGACATTGGGAAAACATCCTAGCCTAGTCCAGTCCAAGACCCAAAGTCAGATATTAGCCAATATGTCTGATACCAATCTTTAAAGTCCTCTTCAGACTCACGAAGTATATGCAATGACACCAGGACAATCACATGTCAGTGAGTGCAGAGTCTTGTGTATCCAGTAGAAACATCTCAGAGCTGACAAGGTTCTCCCCATAGTTTCTCCAGTTCCCTGGGCTCAGGGTCTATCAGAATGCTGCCATATGTCTTGTTAACTGCAATGTCTCCCAGGGAGTGAAGAGAGAGAAAGAGAGAGAGAGAGAGAGAGAGAGAGAGAGAGAAGAAGAAGAAGAAGAAGAAGAAGAAGAAGAAGAAGAAGAAGAAGAAGAAGAGAATTCCTGCCTCCAAGAAGAAATTACCACATTTCCCAGAATTCTCAAGAGAAATCCATGCCCACACAGATCTCATTGGTATCTACAGTTTGACAGGCTAGACTCCACCCCTACACTCTTAATCCTCAAATTGACACCAGCATAAGTGGCTGCCACCTTGGGCAAATACCCCACAGAAATAACAGACAGAACACAAAACAGCCTAACTGCCTAACAGTAGAAGAATAGACAAAGAAACTCTGGTACATTCCCACAGTCTAATACTATGCAACTTTAAACAACAGTGATGAAACACTGAAACACTTCATGATGTGGAAGGATCTGGAAACCATTATACTGAGTGAAGATAACCAACCACAAAAGGACAGATACTGTATAAATTCACTGCTGTAAGGACAACACCAAGATGAATACAAGCATCTGCTCCCAGGTCATATAATCATCTAGCCTGATCTGTCAAGCAAAATGGTAAAGAACTTGCACATCTTAAAAACCACTTTCACAGATGAGACCTCACTTAGCTGGGGTCAATTTTTCAAGATGGGTCAGAGAGAGATGAATTCAGTTTCTGTCATACTAAATTTTGCTAAGGTCATCCAAAATCAACAGATAATCGTACCAGAATGATAAATGTGCAATACTCAAATTCAAGTCATCTGAGAAAAAGCAGATGGATACTATTTCAAGGGAATAAAACTAGTCATTACACATTGGTTCAGATCTTGAAGGTGCAAAATGAATAGTGGGTCAGTACTGCCACATACTTACAATTTTATACACTCTGCTTTTTTAAGGAGATCTGGTGGAGTAGTAGTGACACTTTGGACTGTTATGTAAGTGAGCTTGTTTTATTATGATATAAAGGGTTGAGCATTCCTAATATGCATTTCTCCTGCTCTGCGTTTGTGCACCCATTGGTCTCATCAGGGAGTATTCTCTCTGGACATATTGACTTTGCTCATTAAAGCAGTTTCACTTGTACTTCATTTTTTGTGTGGTCAATTTAAGAAAACAGACTGCAACTGTGAAATTTTGTTTCCTGCTCAGGGAAAAATGGCACAGAAACTGTTGTGATGTTGAACACTGTATATGAGGACAACTCTATGGGACAAACAAGTGTACACGTAGTTTTCTCATTTCAGAAAAGGTGAAATGTTGATCAATGGCAAATCTCAGATGGAGTCCTTGATAATGTGCTCAGCTATGTTAGGTTAGTGGTTTGAGTCCATCCAGGGGTGACTAGGAAGAAAAGACTGGAAATCCACTGTGTTACTTTGGGTAGATTAGAGGAACAAATTCAAGGACATGCATATAGATATAAGGAAAGGGTTTATATACAAAAGGAATGGGACATGGAGAAAGCATCCTAGCCCAGTCCAGTGCAAAGTGTTAAGTCCGAAATTAACCCATATGTCCGAAATCAGTTTATAAAATCTTCTTCTGAGTCACGAATTCACAGGTCAGTGGGTGCAGAATCCTGATGCTGGCAGGGCACCTCGCCTCCAGGGCTCAGGGTCCATCAACAGCAGAAGCAACTCATCACTGGCAGAGGTCTCCATCTGGCTGCCCCAGCTTCAGAGGTCTGGCTCCATCAGGGCAAAGCTGTGCGGTCTCTCCGCTGGCTCCTCCAGCTTCTCGAACGCTGCCAGCTTATCTTGTCCGTGATTAATCGTTTCTGAAACTAACTCCCAACAACTGGTGAAGACAGCTTCTCATCTTCAAGAGGGAAATATTGCGAGATTTCCCAGGAGTCTCAGGTAAAAGCTATGCCCACATAGAGGCCTCTCGGCTACTCAATGGCTATCTCCAGATTAACAGGCTAGACTCCACCCTTACATTTCAATCATAAAATTAACATAAGCACATGACTGCCACATCCACTTTCAAAAAAATCAAGCCCAATGGAGCACAGTTCTTCTCTGACGCACATAGAGTGACCATGAATTTGTGTTTACTCCTGGCAACCATTTAGATTCAGAAAGCAAATCTATTTTGGCTAAAAATATACCATAGAATCATAGTTAATTTTGTACTAGTAATCATGACTTGGTCCAATTTCTACTATTAATTAAATTCTATCTGCTGTATTGGAAGCTTGAGTTTTGAGCACCCCAGTTTGCAAAAGGCTTGGGTGGCAGTGGCTAAGAGCACAAGTAATTTGCAGGATCTTCAAATAAATTAAGCCTCCACTGAATTATTTCTGATCAAAGACCAAGAATGTTATGTTAATAACTTTGCCCTCAGGCACAGTGTCTTGAGAAGTAGGTTGCATCCATTAATCTCCAACCAATCCAGGGAGGGACAGTCTCTTCTGGATTTGCATGGGTGCATCTTTGATGGAGGTCACCATTCTGGGGAGTTCGGGGGTCAGTTGCATAATCAGAAGTCATATCTTAAACAATCTCATTGACTGCTTTGTTGGAAGTCCCAGGACCAACATTATAAGGCCTTCTATCTAACAATGCTTGTCTGCCAGTCACCATCTCATTCCTACTTCTGTAGTCCCACCTATAACTATGATTGAATTTTGAATTTGTGGCAGGTCCCTTTGATCCATGCCTTATTTATTTAGCTTCCCAGTTGTTTGTCCTTTGTGACCTTGTGCTAATGGCCTCCTTCATCTGAGTGATATGTCTGTGTTTT
Organism: Nesogale talazaci; assembly: GCA_004026705.1. Lineage (NCBI taxonomy): Eukaryota > Metazoa > Chordata > Mammalia > Afrosoricida > Tenrecidae > Nesogale > Nesogale talazaci. The sequence continues at coordinate 17,676 of PVJH01007060.1, read as the reverse complement.
TGTATTTGCCTTAAGATTTAACAGATGTTCTTAAATTATATTTCAAGTGGTGTGTCTTTTTTTACCCTTTTTTACTCTTAAAGAAATAAGTGATTGACCTATATTTCTAGAATATGAACACTTACAGACAAAAATGTGTGTGATGGTTTATTTTGTGTTTCATTTTAGCTAACCTATGATTCTTGGCCAATTACTGAACTGATTACTATTCTGTAATGTAATATCACTTTCAATGTTGTGATCAGATATGATGACCCAATCAACTGAAAAAGGAATCTCCTTGAAGCTATGATCTGCTTTCAACATATAAGTGGATTTTGTGGATAAGCTGTCTCTGTCTCTTTTGACCCTGCACTGTTTTAGTCATCTGACTACAGATCCTGGGACATAGATATGCAGAAGTCTCAAGCCTGCTTCCTGATCTACAAATCATCTACAAAGCTTGCAAAATTCCCCAGTCTATTCTCTGCCCTATGGATTTTTGACCACACACACACATACACACACACAACCATGGTTTTGTTCCCCTTGAAGCCAAGATAAGCTAAGACAATAGGAAAGATTTGGATCAGTTCAGATGTGAGGAAAAGATGATGGTGAACGCTTTAAATGCTCTAAATGGTGAAGCTGGGGCTGGAAGTCCATTCATATCATTAGGGGACTTAAATTCAGGTCTATGAATCCCCTATAATAGGTCTTGCACAGTAAAAGATAAAGTCTATTTAGATGCTAATTGTAGCCTTATTACAAAGCACTCTCCTAAATGAAGTCACAATTTATAGAAATTTCATTGGCCACATTTTACTGTATAACTATGAAGCAAAATAGAGATGATGGTTATATGACAACAGTTTATTTAAACCCCATGCACAAATAAGTCTCTCTTCTTTTATTAAAGTGCATTGTACAAGGGTTGAAAAAGTATTTCTACAAAACATGTAACTCTTTTTTAAATGGAAATATCAAAACGGTAAGCTATTGAATCTCAAGATATCCTGCATCTAGGTCTGTTTGAGTACACTTCTGAAGGCAATGTTGTCCTCCCTCTACTTCTTCCTTAAAGAATTCTGTGCTTGTAGATTTACGCCACATCAATACAGCAGTTTTAACCTCTTCAAAGTACTCAAATTGTGTTTCTTTGAAGTGCTCTTTGAGTTGTAGGAACAAAAAGAGATGTGAAGAAGAAAATGTAGGACTGTAAAATAGATGGAATAAGTTTTCTTAAAGAAATCATCATAGGACAGCTCTTGCTAACCCTCAAAGAATGAGCAGGTACATTGTCGGGAAAGAAAGAAAAGTTCCTCTGAACCACTTCTCGCCTTTTTCTTACTGATGCAATTTTCATGTTCTTAAAACTTCCTGTTAAGCTCCTGTAATCATTCTGGGTCCTTGGTGAAAACCTATCTACAGTGCCCCTTGGAATTCCAAAAGATAATAATCTCCATAACTTTATGGGTTGACCTCTATTTGTTTTTTTTAATCGACTTGGCCAGTAGATGCCTTCAGAATATTTTAATTGGACCTTGTTCTATAGATCTTATTGGTAAATCCAAGACAAACTCCTGGATATAAAATCATATGGATAATTTCATGAAATTATCTTCATTAGCTTTGATCTTGCTTAAAAGACTGATGGAAAAATCAGCTCTTTGAGCTAACTGATCTCCATGCAATTCGTACAATTCTTTTGGCATCCATCATGATGAAAGTTTGCTGGGGGGGAGATGTTTGTATAAAATTGAAAATGCTGAGCTATATGAGACCTCAGCCATCAACCACAGTTTCTTCATTCATCGGAGCTGATAATCTTCCCTCTCTTGGTTCATCTTTAAGGTCTTCTGAATCCACACTGTCCTTAAAATGCTTAAGCAATCTAAAAACTGTGAGTTTTTGTGGAGCAGAATTTCTAAAAGTTGACTACATAGTTTCAATGATTTGGGAAGATGTCCATTTGAATTTTTTTAAACATTTGTTATTAAAATTATCTTAAAATATTTTCCCTGGGCTGAGCCCCGGTGGCTTAGTGGTTGTGCATGGGACTGCAGCCCAGTGGGATGGAGGTTCAACTCCAGCAGCAGCTCCACAGGAGCAAAGGCTGGGCCTCCTACTCCCACCACCAGAGGGCAGTGATGCCCAGAAAACAAAAACAAAATATATTTTCCCATGGCACATAACTATCCTTTCCTTTTTTTCTTTTTAAAGGCAAACTAACGAGACTAACATAAGTACATTGATGAGAAAACTTGTCTGCAGCCATCCCCTGATCATAGAGACATGTTTAAGCACATGCTAAGACATGTTTAAACTCATGAACGTATGAACAAGAATCCTATTAACAACAGTCTCTAACTTATTCTTGCTTGCCTAATAAAATTCCATTTACTTGAAAAATACTAGTGCACTAGGATAATTGAAATAGTTTATAAATTGCTAAGACTAGTCATTTTGAGACAATGTCCATATAAAAAGGCATTAATTTCCACTAGCTAGTTTAATATCTCACTATAATATAAACTCCAAAGATGATTTTTTTTCGCAAAACAAAGATAATGTAATTGAGTTATAGAGTTTTAAATTATATTGTGAAGAATGTCCTAGCACCAAATAAAACTGATCTTATCACAAAGTCACTGTGAATCAAGAGCACACAACAACATGGGCACCCAAAGCACTCAATGGCAGAAGGCATTCAATACTTCATGTGCACATTAAGTTCATAGAAAATAATAAGTCCACATTGTGACATATTACCTCTATCCTGAATCAGTAGCTATGAAATTGGATTCAAATATGTGACAGTAGAATCTTTTTCATATAAAACTTCATTAAGAGGAGTTACAAGGATGCGAAGAGCTGCTTATCTCTAGGATCTTTCCAATATGCAGGGTCATCCAAATAAATAAAGAACTCAAAGTTTTAGCACAGAATGGATGCAGAAATGCCACCTATAGCAAGCCTACTAGTGGACCATGGCAAACTGAACTGTGCAAAAGAATCATTCTCTGTTTAACCACTTGTCTCATAGGATGCAAAATCTCTTATGCTGAATTCATTTACTCAGTTGTGCCTCAGTATGAAGGAAGACGTGTGATCAGGGCAGTAGAAGCATCCCTGACTCTCATCTCTCTCTGAACTCTGATTTAGTGTGAGATGTGATCAAATAGATGGCTTTGAAGGAGGTCTTAAAGGAGATAAATGGTAACCAGGAAAACCCATCTTCTCACTCACTTCTCCTTTCTGTGTGAGCACCTTCACACACACCATCTTCTCTCTTTCTTTTTTATTTTTATTAATATTTATTTTTAGGCATCATTGCCCTGGTGGTAGGAGTAGGAGGCCCAGCCTTTGCTCCTGTGAGCGGGAATTGAACCTCCATCCCAGTGGGCCGCAGTCCCGCGCACAACCACTACGCCACTGGGGCTCAGCCCATCTTCTCTCTTTCAACAACTGCTTTAAGATTGCAAAAGTAGGGCTGAGCTCCGGTGGCGTAGTGGTTGAGTGCGGGACTGCTGCCCATGGGCTTGGCGGTTCAAATCCAGCAGTAGCAAGGCTGGGTAGCTCCCACAACCACCAGAGGGCAGTGATGCCTAAAAAACATATATAAAATAAAATAAAATAAATTGCAAAAGTATACATTCAAAACTGCAAAGTCTTCTAACCCTGAACTATTCCTTATCTGGAACAATATCTCTCATACCCTTTATGTCATTTTCTACAGTCTTTAATACAGACATGCATACACATTTGCACACACAACCACCACCTGCATACACAGGGGAAAATATCAGACTGATTTCATAGGATCCTAAAATAAAAATGGGGATCTTAAAGGTTTAAAATGCATTTTAGTCTTAGAAGTCTTTGCTAATTTATTGGGGAAAATAGCACAAAATGGTGATTTAAAGCTATGGGAATGTGTACCCAGATCTTTACCTACCTGTATCTATTTCTAGTTACAGTTGTATATCCACGTGGACTTTCATGCATGTTTCTCTCTCTTCTCTTACATTGTTCCCAAACTTTCCTGGCTCTCTCTTGCTCATTTTCTGCCTTTGATTCTCTTAGTCAGTCCTCTACTCTGGACAATATTGACTAACAATGTATACCTGTTTAATTTGTTCTTTTCATTTGATTTTTTAATGTTCTCTATTCCTTTTCTACAACTCAGAATAATCTAATATTTTACATTTCTTTAATCATAATGAAAGAAACTCAACCAAATCATTTTTTCTTTGATTGACCTCTAATTGTTTCTATCAGCCTTGAGTCACTGATCCTCAAAAGAAACCAGTCTTTACCGCATCCTTCAATTATTCTTATGAAGTTAGAATTTCATTTTCAGAAGAAAAAGAGAAACGTGTCCCCAGTACTTCTTGCAATGAGAAATTCTGGTTATCCTTGTTTCTAGACTTCAATTCTATCTTTTCCAGTAAAGCACCTGAGAATTAAGGTTTTCTTTTAAAAAATAATTCAGCACACACATTTTTGTATGCCCCTGGTTTACTTTTTCTACCTTTTCCACACTTCACTTATTTTTTGTTAATTGAAGGATGCTGCTTAGCAGAAAGTTCTTTTCTCTTAATACTATATTTTTCCCAGTCAATTTGCTTACTTAAAGATATTATTTAAAAACCCAAAGATTTCTGTATCTTGATGTTGGAAAGGATTGTTCAATTATCTAGAAAAACAAACAACAATAAAACATTATAAAACAAAACCCACTGTTAATTCTTGTCCTAACAACTCTATATAGGGTTTCTGAGAATGTGATAAACATTGGAGTCAGTGGGGATGGGGTACATACTGTATGTATGTAGATATTTTATGGTCCTAGTTATATAAAATTCTAAAAATTAATTTTAATCAAGAATGAAGAACAATTAGTGAATTCTTGGGGAAGGGCAAACGAGTTAAGAAGGGAACAGGGAAGACAATTCAAAGAGACATTAAAAAAACTTCTGGAAGTGATGAATATTATTGTTGTTTTGATTTTGGTTGTGGTGTCCTATATACTCAAAACCAAGAAAATCCTCTGCCATCAAGGCAATTCTGACTCACAGAGGTCCTATACAGGCTTTCTGGGGTTTTGTAAATCTGTTGGAGAATACAATAGATTTCTTTCTCTTGCAGAGCAGCTGGTGAGTTTGAACAATAAAGCTTGTAACTAGCAGTCCAGTGCTTACCCGGCAGTGCTACTAGGGCTAATTTCATCATAGCAATTAAATATTTTTCTTAAAGATTGGGGAAAGAAATAAAGCTCATTAATTACCCACCTATACAAATATTTACAAAGCCAGACACATGAGACACCAAAGCTTCAGAAATGAACAATCTATATTCCTTGCTTTTAAGTGGCTGGACAATATAAGCCAGCAATTGAATTGACAAATATCAATACTAGCTGCCATCAACATCTGATGATGCTATTGTGTGCTAAAATAGATCTGTGCTCCAGAATACTCAATGACATATCTTTGGAAGGAGATAACCAGTTCTTATTTTTGCGATGCTTTTGGGTGAACTCATATTTCCACAATTTCAGTCAGCAGCCTAGCGTGTGAACTATTTGCACCATCCAGTAACTCTAGCTACCATATAAGGAAATTTATTAATGATCATGAAAGGAAGATGATATAGGAGCATATAGAAATTCCACTTTTTTCTAATTCCATTTTTTTCCGGGAGCATTTGCTGGTATAACCCAGACAGTCAGACCTTCTCGGAGAGGGGGTATTTGATGTGGGTCCCAATGAATGAACTTTCAACAATGGTCAAACTTTAGGAAGAATTTTTGTGTTGACGACATGTTCAAAATTCTGTTTCAGTTGGAAAAGTTACTAAAAGAATAACTGTAAAAATGTTACATTTATACTCAAGATAGCACTACATGATGTCTGTGTGCTATATTGGCAATGGCAGGCTTATTACTTTTAATGCTGTAATTTTCACAGGGTCACCGTTATACTTTCCCTGTTATATGTTACTAAAAGGTGTACATCTTTGCCTCTATTGGAAAAACCAAAGTGCCAGTAAAGGAATCTGCTTTTTGATAATCACACATTTTCCATGAAGAAAATTAAACCTTTGTCCATTTACTTTGCTTTGCTTCCCTTTGTGGCAGTAACTCCCACCTCTGCCGCTTCCTTCCTTCTTAAGACATTTCTCCACAGCAGTACCCCACTGCTGGCCTGGCTAGGATGACCTATCTTGTGCCCTTGTTAATGTTATGACTCAAACTCTATGCTTTGATGGACAATTTTCTAAGCATCTGTTCCAAATGGAGGTTTCATCCAAAAATAAGTCTTTCAACCCAAGAAGATTCTGGAAAACAAGGCTGCTTCTGGTGTCACTGTAGTCAGAGAGCAAGGACTGCACCAAATCGGAAGTGTTAAGGAAAATTAATCCATTCCAGAGACTTGAGGAAGCAGGTATGATTGATGAATCAGGAAGATGAGTTTGTGGGAACAGGAGCTGAGTGGAATATGGACGAGAACACTGAGCCCTTCTAACAAAGCTTCTGTGTTCCCTGCAGTCTGGTGAGGAACAAAGATGTTGACCGAGTTAGAAGATCTGAAGCTGGCACTCAGTCACTTGCTTGCCAACAAGGAGCAGGGAAGCAGGCTCTCTGGCACATCTCACATCCCTGCGCTGGCTGCAAAAGCCAACTTGTTCTAAACAGTGCCAGTTTTGCTGCCTCGCACTCTCCTCATTGGCAGGGCCATACCTTGGCCCCTATTCAAGCATAATGAGAAGGTTTCTATAATTATCAACCTCGTCTTGGCATTTGCACACAGCTGCGTTATCACACAGAGATCAGCCCAGGCTCTGAGAGTGAATTCCCAAACAAGAGGGCCACTGTGTCCAACAATGTTTTTGATTTTATAGCCCTTGGATTTTGCCCTGCTTCCACCATAACTAAAGGTGGCTCTGACCCAGAGGGTGAGATATTTTCTTTCTGCTTTTTGTGAGGCTTAATTTTAAAAGAAAAAAATGTAGCAAATGTATCTAAGATCCTCAGATAGAGAGTTAACTATTTGCTGGCCTGAAGGTCAAAGGTTGGCAGAGTCCTGCTCTGGAAATAATCAGAGCAGTGTTCTTCCTGGGTAAGCAGAGGAGAAGAACATGTATACTAAAGCACAGTGGACACTCAGAGGCAATGTCTGGATTTGCATCCTGTCTTCTAGGGCCAAGGGGAGGGACTAAGAAAGATGACAATCACATTTCATCTCCAGTTTGAATGTCAGTGAATCAATTCTCCAGGGCCTACATCTTATATCCCATCGTGGAACATGGGGCAACCCCCAGAAGCATCTCAGAATTTTCAAAATGAGAAAGGAGCAGTTGTCCACCAGTCCAATCTCCCACACTGCGAAGTTATCCCAGTCAAGAGGTCCTGGAGCTGTCACTAAGACTCCACTTGGAAGCTTCCAGGAACTGTCTGTGCATTCTTTGGCAAGGCAGCTTGATTGATTTCAGAACAGACTTATTCTTGGACATCTTTGCTCTCTTTGCTGCAATGGATAGGACAATATTGTGATCATTGGGATAATTTTGCCAACTAGGCCAATAGCAACATGTAAGAAATCAGCTTGCAGCTTGATTGGAGGATGACAAACATAAAGAAAGTCTGCATCCCATCTCTCTCTTGCTGCCTGGTGCTTGGATCAGCCAGCATGCTGCTGTTTTCACTAGTTCTCTGTGTGCTGTACTACCTGTGGGTCAAGCCAAGCCATGTAGCGGCTACTTTGAGACCTGCTGGTGCACACTTTTCTTGAGTTTGAGGCTGGTGGATGCTGTCACCATGTTTGTGATTGAGATTCCGTCAGGGCTACTTTGTTAAGCTCTGGAGCTACTGTCTGTTCCTGACCCACCCTGCTGTCTGCTGCCTGCTGTCTGCTGTCTGCTGCCAGCCTTACCTGTGCAAAGATTCTCCTATCTGCTTACTTGACCTTGCACCTGGTAGCCCATGTGAGATGAAGGACATCCATTATAGTAAATGGTCCACGAAAGTGCATTGAACTGAGCCCTCTGTACTGCTCTGTGGTCTAATTAGCTGTTATATTACTTCTTCCTGTATAAACCTATTCTGTTATACATATATCAGCATAAGCTTCCTGGTTTTGTTTCTCGAGAGAACGCTGCCTAACACAAATATCATTGGCTATCTCCCCTGCCTTACTACCACCTGTCTCTGAGCTTGTAATACTGTCATGGCTTGCTTATTTTGATAACAGAAACTATGTCACTGATATTTCACATGCCAGGAGGAGCACACATGCCAGGCAGGTTTCAGTGGAGATTGCAGACTCAGACACATGAGGAAGAAAGATCTGCCCATTGGGTAATTTAATGGAAATGAGTCTCCTGGGTTGAAATAGAAACAATAATGTACTCAAGATGGCCACAATCATGGAGATGGTGCAGGACTGGGAAATGCTTCTTTCTGCTATAGATAATGTTGCCAAGAGTTGGCGGGACCAAACAGTAATTAATAGCTCCTGCTTTAAACTTGCCATGGGACTCCTCTGGCCCTTTAGATCAAGTCCATGTTCACAACATTTTTGCAGACTTAGCCCTCATCCCACCACTCCCCTTCATCCGTAGCATTCTCCTCTCACCAAATTGTAAGGGAGAGCTGTCCCAGACACCGGGAATGAATCCATTTCCATCTTACCTCCAACTTTTTCATCTATATGTCCTCTGTTTCTGAAATTTTCCTGTGCAGGCTCTCCTCTCTTTCCACAGCATTTTCTACTAATTTTGCAGTTCTTTTCCAAGGAATGTCCACATGTAGATTAGGACTCTTAGCTATGAGCCTCTATAGAACTGTTTAGTGCAGGGACATTGCTGTTGTTAGGAGCTTTGAAAAATTGTAATGGCTTAATAAGTTGAATAAATGAGTGCATTAAATCAATCTTCCAATAATTTCAATACTCTTGTCTTAATTCCACTCTCTTCCATATGACACACAGACCTTGAAATATTATAAGACCCGGCTGAGCCCTGGTGGCGTAGTGGTTGAGTGCGGGACTGCGGCCCACTGGGTTGGCAGTTCAAATCCAGCAGCAGCTCTCTAGGAGCAAGGTTGGGCCTCCTACTCCCACCAGAGGGCAGTGATGCCTAAATATACATACATATGTATATATATATGTGTGTGTGTATATATATATATATATATATATATATATATATATTCTAAGACCAACATGCTAATCATCCTGGCTTCAGTTAAGGTCTGTTCCCAGTAGAAAAAAGATTTCACTTCACACTTAAGCAGGGTGATTGATGAGAGTAGATTGAACTTGTAAAGTTTATGATCAAGGTGGTTGGAATCTGAAGGATACTCCAAAGCTAGGAAGAGCAGGGTTCAAAACCTGCTCATAAAGGGAAGTAAAGGTCCCTTGAAGCCTAAAGTATTCACTGAAGTCATGGAACAGGCAGAGGAACACAGCCCCCACCCCTGTAGCAAACCAATTAGGTGGCAACCAAGAAATTAGATGCCTACTTCACTTTCTTCTTATCTGCTCATCCCCTCTCGTTCCTTCCACTGGCCAATAAGAAGCAGAGAGCCCCAAGCACAATGGAAAGGAATGAGGAATTCATAAGAAGAGGCAATCGTACTCATTTATTTCCAATAAAGAGCAGTTGCCATGAAATTGGTTCATAGAGAATCCCCATGTATGCCAAAGTAGAGCCATGCTACACAGTGTGTTCGATGGCTGATTTTTTTAGAAGCAGATAGCTAGGTTTTTCTTCTGATATTTCAATCGATGGGCATACACACCACCAATATTTGTCTTAGCAGCTGAGTATGCTAACCATTGAGCACAACATGAGACCCACCAGCCCCAATAAAATCACACTCACTGCCATGGAGTCAATGCTGACTTACAGTGACCCCCTGTGGGTTTCCCAGATTGCAACTGTGTACAGGAGTCTAATGCCAGGTCTTTCTCCTGCAGGGCTGCTGGTGGTTTGTGAACTACCGACCATGTGGTTTAGAGCCCAACTCCTAAACACTAGACCAGAGTTGGGAAAGCTCTTGAAACTGAAGAGGCAATTCTGAAGAGGCAACTTTAAGATCACTCAAGAGCCTAAAATATGTTTTTCCAAACAAAAGAAGTCACTGTGATCTGAAATAATAACCTTCAAGTGTTTTCAATGTTACTTCAGGGCTGCACGTTCATACTGTAAGAGTTGCATATGGCTCAAGAATGACTGTTTGCCGACCACTGCGCTAGACCATCAGAACTCCTGCGCTTAGCCCAAATATCACCTTGAATCTATCCTAATCAAACAAAACATCTTGAGTTGTTTCTACCATTGACTAAAACGGATTCTTGATTTCTTATTAACAAAGTTAACATCAACTGGTTGAATTTTGGATAGCCAGTCCGTGCTTGTCATGAAACAGCTTGCAGGAAAATCACAACAGTCCAGAAACCTTCTGTTTAGAAAAACGGTGACGAGAATGGACACATATCTCTGCTTCTGTGAGCATTATATCACTATTAATGCAATTAAACACTGTAGTTCTCATTCACATGGAATTTGTTTCCATTTAAAAGGATGCATTTATGATCAATTAAATCTCCTAGGCTATCTGGTGCAAACTACTGTGAAATAAAACTCCTTCCTGAATTGTACTCATACCACAGATTTTTGTTTTTAACCTAACTATAGGATTGAACATTTATCCCTCTCAGAATTTCTTATTTACTTTTTTTCCATTGTTCCAGATTATATCCTCAATCTGTTATGCAGGGTAGGACCTTTCCTTCCCCACTTTGAGTCATCAACTTATTTGATTGGATAATTCTCTTTACTTAGCAGTGGCAGATCCAGGAACCACAGCATTGGAGCAGAATTGTTGACTTCCCAGTCCATGGAGCAAGTAAAGTTTTGGGGTGGGAACCTAGCTTGTGTGGTAGGGTGCCTCTAGGCACTTGATTTAGAGAGCTGGGTCAGCTGCTTTGCAGAGCTTGAGCTCTATGCCTTTGGGTTGAGGCATACAGTGCAGTGGCATGTCCTTTGGACATTTATAATTAACCCTGAAAAAACTTTGTCACAGAATCTGATGAAAAACTCTATCCTGAGCATTTCTCACTTGCATCACAACCTGTTAATTTCCTTAATAAACCCTATAATCATGAATTTTGTCTGTGTTTCCATTGTAATGAATATTATAACATGTATAATGGCAAGAATGTTAAGAAAACACAAGTTGTGCCAATAAAGTCCCCTCCCCATCATGTCCATGCACCTGCTCATTCTTTGAGGGTGCAATGCTGTTCTACGTGAATTTTGTTGGGAAACCCTACCCAATCATCTCAACAGCCCTGCTAATGTCTCTTTAGACTTCAGTTTTTCTCCCCAGACTTGAGGAGCATATTAAAGGAGCACACTTTGAGTCCTTAGATAATGCCCAGACCTCCATTTTAACATGGTTTTAATAAAGAGCACAGATTCATGCAGAGAAGGGTTAGATGGAAATTTAAAGACTCATAGGAAAGTATGTGAAGAAATAATTGTTTCACATACTTATATTTTTATCAAAGATTTTTTTGATCTTATAGCAATACTTACTTATCCTCATGTATGTATGCTTATACAAGATTTAAGGAACTTCATGAAAATATTTAATGACCTTTCTGTTTTCCATTCTCAATTGGGTGAAGGTGTACATAATTGATCAGTTTTCTATGCAACAATTCATACATCGACTGTAGTCTCCACAATGTAACATTACTTCTCCCACTTTCTCCCTGTTTTGTATTTCTCCTAGCCTCTTTTCTAATCCTTCTGAACTATGTCCTTAAGTAAATGCTACCCTTCTGATCTCAAGTGGTTGATTATTTTAAGGTGTTCACACTTCTCTATTGTCATTTTTCCTCTTAGAGACCTGCCTGTGGTTCAGCTGAAAATCAAACATTTCCAAAACTGAAAGATGTCTCATGGCCATAATTTTACTTTCCCATAAGTTTTTTAAAGCTCCCTTGCACACATACCCAGGCCGATACGTAGACTTTTATTTTTTGATACGTAGACTTTTTGAAATAGGAGCTGTGATGTACTGCTAACATATCCTTTCAAGGCTTATTTCTCTAGTTACTAGGAAGGCTCCCAGCTAGTGGCTCCCAACAAGCAGCATTTTCTAGATGCTACCTTCAGCGGGTGACTCCTGCCTTGCCAAGTTCATATTTGGGGCTAGCCTACATCCAACGGCTGGTGGATGCAAGAATATAAAGGCCCAGCTTTTGTGCTGTGATAAAGGACAATGCTTCAGGGCCAACTCTAACCCAGTGCTCTGCAAGAATATGACTAAGGCTTTTGTTGTGATTCCATCAGTGCCACATGGCACCCTCTGTCCATTTCCTGCTTTCTTCTTTTCCCTTTGATCCTGAGAATGCTTCCTAACAAAGTTCTTACATATAAATTTGCATCTTTGCTTCTGTTTCCTGGATTTTATAGCTAAAGCATTTCCTATACAGAATTTTCTATGAACATAAATAATTACATACAAGTGGGAAGGAGCCCAAGTCCCTAAATCAATGCATGAAAAATGCCATCCACCAGTTTTAACTTGGAGATGTAGAGAGGGGGAAGATGCATTGTTCCCATCCTTTCCACAACAAAAAGGATAACACTTTTTTATCGAAGGCCTATGTTGAATCATAAGATAACCGAAGTCACAAGGCAAACAGCTAATTTGCAACCCAGAGAAAGGTGTCTGTAGAGAGAACTATAACTCTACCATTTTTCTTACCTGGTACAAATGCTATTCTATGCCACATAAACCAGGTAGATGATTTCGCTAAATCTTCAATCAAGTTGCTAAAGGCTGAGCATGAGCTAATATGGGAGTGTGAAGTCCCTTGAAGCTTTTCATACAGAAAAAAAAATCATATCTTCAAGCAGACTTTCCCTATTAAAATTTCATAGCTTTTCCTGTCGAGCTGACTGGCAGGGTGAAATATCAGCCACAACTGAAAGCACTCAGCCTCCCAACGTATATCCCTCCCGCAAGGAACAAACATTGTAATCTGCAGGGACACTAGCTGTCACTGAGTCATTGACTCTACGGACTTGGTGATCTCAAGTGTTTCAGAATAGAACGGTTCTCCACAGGGTTTTAAATGTCTCATCTTGGTTGCTAAGTAGATGCCCTGGCCTTTTGTGTTGCGATACCTCTAGGCGGATTGGACTCATCAACCTTTGGATCAGCAGCTGAGCAAGTTAACGGTTTAAGCAAAACTAGCTGGAGAACAGCAGTGGCAGCACAGTTCAACAGGAGAAGCGAGTAACGGGAAAACAAAACAAAGGTCTACTACTAAGAGATGGATCAAAGTATATAGAGTATTATGTTTGAAAGAGGGGTAGGGATATATGTAAAATTTACAAGACCCAAGATCCACATTTATAGTGTCTACCTACATCTGAGGTTTAGTCAGAACATTAAATAACTTTCCTATTTCTCATACCAGGAACTTTGGTGGCCTGGTGGGTACACATGCAGCTGCTACCTGCAAAGTCGGCCATCTGAAGTCACCGGTTGCTTCCATGGGAGAACAATAAGGCTTTCTATGCGTGTCAAGCTTGGAAATCCACAGGGACAGGTCTACCCTATCTTATGGAGTTAATATGAGTCAAAATTGTATCGATGGAAGTGAGTGAGTGATTGCCCATAGTTCTACCACAACGTTAACAAATGTCAGTAAAGATATAGTGAGATAGAACTGGGAGAGTTTCCAAGACAAGGTTTCCATTGAGGAGCAAGGAAATGTGTAGTTCTGTTACTAAATAAGGAAACCTACTTCATGTTTTGCCTATATCTTGGATATATTATCACAAACCGTGATATTAAAGGCATAGTATAAGAAAAGGCATGTTCAGCTCGAAGTATAGTGCATTATGTACCCCAGTATCTACTCTTCTCTGTGGATGTCCAGTTTACAGCAAAACAGCAGCTTTAACAACAAAAAGCTGAAGCATTTAAAAAGTAATACAAATATTCTGATGAGATAGTGTTAGAGATGACTTAGATACTGGAACTAGTTGGGAATTTACACTATGTATATGCTAAAGGTTCTAAATAAAAAGGGTAAATGATTTCAACAATATCCCACTAGCGAGTTGGGAATGGTAGAAACTGAAAATATAGCAACAGAAATGATGTCTTCAAAGGGTTCATCCTGATGTAGGCCAGGAGACATTATGTCAACTGAAACACCAATATAGGAAAGAGTGAGAAGAAAAAGAATATCTCAAAAAAAAGGAATATCTCAGAGATATGCTAAATATCAACTCGAATATATGATTTCATTTTATCTCTTGTATTGGATTATTATTTAAGCTACTTGTAAAAACATCTTTTTAGGCTGAGCCCTGGTGGCGTAGTGGTTGAGTGCGGGACTGCGGCCCACTGGCTTGGCGGTTCAAATCCAGCAACAGCTCTCCAGGAGCAAGACTGGGTAGCTCCCACAACCACCAGAGGGTAGTGATGCTCCCTTCCCCCAAAAAGAAAAGAAAACATCTTTTGAATTGTGAATTAGGTCATAGTATAAAGAGGTGATTTTTCATTTTTATATTCAACATCTCATTAAATCTTCTCATTTCTTTCCCTGTTTCTTTCATTTTTGCCCAGCATCTTCTTATTAGAAACTGTCTCCCTATTCACCCAAATTAATACCTCTCTATCCTCTAAGTCTAGCTTATTGCTGCTGCTTCTGTCCTTTCCATTCCATCACTGGTAACCATCTAAGTGTATTTTCCTTTAGGTTGAAAAACTTTTCTGTGTGTGTATTTGCAAAATCGTAAACAATAGTGGTCTCCTACAATATTTGCCATTTGGAGATTGACTGATTTCACTCAGCATACTTTCCTCTAAGTTCGTGCATCCCCTGTGGTATCTGATCGATTCATTGTCATTCTTTAACATTGCATGGTTTTATCCATTCTTTCCCCATTGGGCATTTAGATAATCATATTGCTATTGTGAATGGTGCTGTAACTCTGTTCTAACTGTTGTTCTTATTTCTTTAGGCTTTAGGGTCTATGAGCTGACATTGTTGTGATTTTAGGTTATCACTTTTATATAACATAGAGAGGTATTACTGTGGCCTTTGGTATATCTATTCCCAGTTTTTTGAGGAAATGCCATATTTATTTTCCACACTGTACTGCTTTACAGTTCCAACAGCAGTGTATGAAATTCCAACCACTCTGCAGCCTCTCCAGCATTTGCTGTTTTTTTGTTTTGTTTTGTTTTTATGCAACCCAAAAGGCAGAGCTATGGTTAGAACGACCATATTAAGTTATTGAATACATCCCTGCCATTTACCAAGATACGCCATATTCTTCATGAAAAGACAAACCTTCACAAATTAAAAGGCTAAAAGTTAGAAAAGCATGTTTTTAGATCATACCAGGATCCAAAGAAACAAACCAAACTCATTGCCATCAAATCAACTCTTACTCAGAGTGACACTCCAGAAGAGGGTGGAACTACCCCTGTGGTTTTAGAGGCTGTACATTTTTACAGGAGTAAAATCTTTCTCCATCAGAGCAACTGTGGTTTCCGGTAAGCAGCCCAATTCACAAGCCACTGCACTATTTGGGCTGCTCATACCAGCATAAAAACTAGAAATTAATAGTGGAAACCTATTAATAAAATCTTAAAGCATTTGGAGTTTAAATAACACACTTCCAAATAACTTATCAGTCAAGAACAACATCTTAAGGGAAACTATAATTATTTTGAACTAAATGAAAGTAACACTACATTTCAAAATTTAGCAGTTTCTATGTTTGGGGCAAAAAGAGATTCTGGAGCATCTAGAAATGCTCAAAAATTTAGTAAATTCTTTATAAAATAACAACAAAAGAAGAAAATAAAAAATTAATGTGGAGGTATCTCAAAAGGACACTAGAGACAATCTGAAACCCAATGAATAAATCTGGAGCAATATGAGCAACAAATTAATAATGTGACATTTGCATTATAACCCAAAGAATTCCATAAAATATCTATGGGTTAACACTGATACAAATAGCTGAACACATAAATAAATGTGTTCAAAGGAAACACCACTACAATTCCATATAATAAATATAGAATTAATACAAATAATATAGAGAGACATAGAAAACTTCAGAATACCACCATAATGCCTGTCATAAGCAGAATTCACTGATGGATGCTATAATTAATGGGAGATCTTCAGGAGTAACAAGATATTTGCATAATCTCAAGGAATCACTTCCTAAATAGTCTTTAATTAGTGCAGTGGTTTTAACTTATGTCTACACATTTCTTACTACTTATCCCTACAGAATGTAAGCTTTGACTATTCTCCTCTTGAATATGGGCTGGACTCGGTCACTTGCCTCCAAAAATAATGGAATGTGGAATAGACAAAGAAATGGTAATGCTACAATGGCTTTGCAGATACCATCTTTACAGTGTCAACACTATCTGAACCAAAAGGATCAAGATTAGCATTATCAGTAATAATACATATGGATATCAAGTACCTCAATGTAACATGATTGGAAGGATATGTCACCTCTGTAGTATTCTTTCTCCAAACACATACCTCCATTTTAATCATGAGAACTGATCCGATCAGTTTGCATTTATCTGATTTAGGGACAGCAATCAACTATCTGTGCAGTATTTTATACATGTCAAGGTCATAAGAAGCAAGTAAATGCAGGAACTGTCACAAGACAGAGAAGAAAAAGAGTCATAATAGCTAAGTAAGTGTAGCCTGCTGTCTTGGATTGCACATTGACTGACACAGGAAAAGAGCACTAGTGGAACAACTTGTGAAGTTGGAATAAAGTCTACTTCAGTTAATGTCGAACCACATTAATATTGTAGTTGTGGTTAACACGCCATGGTTAAGTAAGATGTTTATATTAAGAGTAGCTTGGGAAAGGGTATCTGATACTTTCCGTTTTAGTTGAGTAATTCTTGTATAATTCTAGATTTGTTTTTAAATAAGTTTTTTTAAGTCTAGAGGTCAGATACACCCACACTTAGCTTGCTTATAAGAAATTAATTCTATTGTGTTAAACCTTTGGAAACTTGAATTTTTAAAATAAAAAAATAGTGTCATTCTAACACACTACTTGCAAGATTACTAAGTAGAATATTCTCAAAGAAAGTTTTTCAAATGAAGTTATCTCTTTGAATACTCCCTATGTAAGATACTAGAGGAAGTCCATAAGAATTCAGTTTCTCCATTTTGTGATTAGTTCTCTAAAGTAGACAAAGCTTTTTTTTTTTTTTTTACTTTTGCTATGTTTTTCATTACAACCATATTATAAATACAATAGGATCAATGAGCGAGGACCCTAAACACTAGACCGGAGTCGGACAAGAAAGATCTAGCACCACGAATTCAGGTGCCTCCAGGGACCAGACAAGAAATAAAGATTTTTATACCGGGTAGGAGCTATGAAATATGCAACCATCCTCTAGTTCCCATGCTGCCTCCCACCCACTATCATGACCCCAGTTCTACCACATAAATCCAGCTAGACCAGGAGATGTACAGTGAAGTTGGAAACATGGGAAACTTAGGATAGATGATCCATCAAGACTAGTGATGGGAGTGGTAATACCAGGAGGGTGGAGGGATGGAGGAATGGAGAGGGAGAGCCAACTTCAGG